>JAODKF010000046.1:259289-285615 GCA_026779585.1 Mormyrus proboscirostris | reverse complement strand
TTTGCATATGTGCCCCCCACTTGTTAAGGGACCAAAAGTAATGGGACAGAATAAGAACCATAAATCAAACTTATACACTTCTTCATTCCCAGGATGATCCCGGAGAACTACGCGTTCTGTAACCCCAGCCTGTACTGGCCGGAAGCGGACTGGAACTCGAAGCCGGCTTCCGAGGTGCCTGGCCGCGCAACGCCAGCGAGGAGAAGACAGGAGGACACACATAAGGTCTGCTTGGGGGCCGTCCCTGCAAAGCATGCAGAGAATCCCTACCCAATCCTCAACCCAGCGGTGTTCGCGGGTGACGTCACTGCCGCTTCGCTGCTTAAGCCAGCCGCCTACCCCTTCATCGGGACGCGCCTGGCCCTTAAAGGGGCCAGGTCTATTTATGACACTATCCCGTGGGTTCCGCGGTTTCTGGAGCGGGCAACGCCCCCCGTGGCCTGCAGCCCTGGCCCTGCCTGGAGATGGCGAGGAGGTTTTTAACCCTCCAGGGGCTGTACTGGCAGGTCTCGGTGACTCCGGTGCTCCCAGTGACTCCCGGGCCCACTGCAGTCTCTGCTGCTTCTACTGCGGCACCCGCAGCCCCGGCGCAGCTCCCCATGACCCCTGAGGTCCCAGCTCAACCCCCTATGGCTCCAGACTCCCCGGTCCCAACGGCCAACCAGCCGACCCACAAGGGTCTAGTCCCCATGGCCCCAGCACTCCCCGTGGGCACTCTGCCCGAGTACGCTGCATCACCCGAGCCCCCTGCTGGCCGCTCGCCCGCCGCGGCGCCCCCTGCTGGCCGCACGCCCACGCTCGCCAAGGCGCCCCCTGCTGGCCGCACACCCGCGCAGCCCGTCCTGCCAGGCTCTCCGGTCCAGCCCGTCTCTCCTGTCCTGCCCGGCCAGCCCGGGCCGCCGCCTGCTGCTGCTGCTACGTCCCCTGAGGTTACTGCGGCGCCCGCTGAGGTTCCCTTGATGCCTGCGGCGGCCCCTGCTGCGGCGCTCACGGCCCCTACTGTTGCTGCATTGCCCATGGCCCCTACTTCAGCTGCCTAATCCCCTGTGCTCCCCTCAGTGACTCCTGTGTTCCCCCCAGTGACTCCTGTGTTCCCTGCTGCAGCGCCCGAGTTTCCTGCTCAGCTCCCTGTGGCCCCTGCGGTGTTCCCCAAGGCTCCTGCGGCCCCTGCAGGATCCCCTGAGGCTCCTGCTCTGGAGCCTGAGGGCCCCGCACCCGTGACTCCAGCCCTGGCAACCCCGTCCAAGGTCCTGGGCCTGGCTCTGCCCACGCCCGAGGTCCCAGCCCTGGCTCTGCCCACACCCGAGGTCCCGGCCCTGGCTCTGCCCACGCCATGCCCGTCGGCTCTACTTCCGGCGCCGACGGGCCATCCCACTTGGTCTCCTCGGCCTCCCCAGTCCCTGCTCCCTCGGCCTCCCTGGTCCCTGCTCCCTCGGCTTCGGTCCCCGAGGTGGTCCCGGATGACCTGACCCCCGCTTCTTCCTCCACATTGGAGTCGGAGGAGGAGTTGGAATGGGACCCCTCGGGGATTACCTTCACCATGCCTGCGGACCCATTCAGGGGGTCACCCCAACCATCCGGCACATCGACGTGGTGTTTCGTGGCCGGGCTGCCACCTTTCGATCTTCCGGAAAGGGAGGGGGCATCGACGCCGGGGCAGGCTCCCAGAGTCCCCCTTTTTCCCCCAGACTCCAGCTAAGCGGTTGGCCCTGACCTCATCCGGGCCACCTGGTCAGCCGGCCACTGTGCCTTTGTCCCCTTTCGGTTCCTCTGTGCCTTCCCGTCCGTTTGTGTTCATGCCCCCTGTTCGTCCATATGTACCTCCTGTGGGTGTGCCCCCTGGTGTGGTCCCTCCGTTGTCCCCTTTAGTGTCCCCGGGTCCCATGTTTCAGTCTTTGGTGCCCCTGTGTGTATCTGCGTTCCCTGTAGTGTGTTGTCTGCTGTCTGAGTTAGTTACCTTGTGCCAGTTTTGTATATCTATACTGTTCCCAGTGCCCCGTTGAGGTTGTTCCTTTTGTCTCCCCAGGTTCCGTCGTGTCCTCGGTCCCCGTCGCTCTGCTCCCCTTGGGCGCGCCCGGAGTGCGCGCCTTTGGGGGGGGGGTCCTGTCATGCCCTGATCGTCCGTTCCTCTTGTGTGTCTCGCCCCCTCATCAACCCCGTGTGGATTCCCTGTGTTTATCAGCTGTTCCCGATTGTTGTCAATTAGTCCATTGTATTTAGTCCGCGTTTCCGTTTTTTTCCCCAGTCCGGTCATTGTCATGTTACCTAGTGTTTTGCCTGTCTCTGCTGGTCCTGCGTTTAATAAACCCCGTGTTCGCCCCGACTACCCGTGTCCTGCGTTCTGTCTCCGCTTCGCCCTCCGTGAGGCGTAACAATATGTGGCTGTATAAGTGAGTTTGTAAGTTTTTGTTTTGGTTGTAATACATGTCATACAATACAGGTAAAGCACTCCCAGCACCTGAAAGACTCCTCTGAAAGCCTGGACCATCACCAGCCCTACGGGTGAGGTGTGTTCTGCACACTGCACATTAGGAGTGCAACAGATCACAATACTCATGGCTGGGATAATATCATATTTTAAAGTCACGGATCAGATCATTTTTCAGATCAGCAAAAAAAAGGGTAGGGCTGGGTAGAGAAATATAAGGTAACACTTTACGAGTGCCATGTGTATAAGAATATATTAACACATTCATAATACATTATAATGCATTAAAATAGTGTTATAAATGTGGCTATAAATATTTATAAAAGGGCATAACACATTATAGCATGTTCATCATGCATTACGAAAGTTTTATGAAGCTCTCATCTTTATGAAGCTCTCATCTATAATGCACTATAGTTACCTTTTTAATGCAGTCCTCCAGCAATTAAGTCCCAATTCCTCCAGAATGAGACACTTGCTGGATGTGAACGTTCTCTCTTGTTGCAGCACTGTGATAGATGTGATGCATATGACTGATGTCACACTGAAATCTCCCATGAACTCTCCACTATCCTTATAAGAGTATAAAGATGGATCCAGTGTTCCGCCACAAGGATGGAATCTGCATTGTTCCTTCTGGATTCAAGGTTTGATAAACAATGAACTTTCCTCTCCAGTACCCTGGCATACACCTCTCCAGGGAGGCTGAGGAGTGGGATCTGAAGTTGGTACTGTCCCTAACCTCCACGCAATGCTGAAGAGGCGTATCGGCCAAGACAGCCCAACAAAAACAAGAGCTTTCGAGAACTCAGAGTGAATCTCACCCACCCCTGGAGCCTTACCACTGAAAAGGTTTTTGTTTACTACACCTCTGCCAGATGCTCACAGCACACATTTACTAAACTTTTGGATCTTCCAGGTCTATCCGGCATCATCCCCCACTATAGGACCCAAGTCACTACCAGCTGGTGATTAGTTGACAGTGATTAGTCCTGAGTGTTAAATTCCCCCAGCAGATCAATGGGGTCCTTAGTGGGGGCACCTTCCAGCACCCTCTCCAAGGTCTCCAATAAGGTCAGATACGCTGGACTGGTGTTTGGTATGTATGCATGGGCAAAAGTCAGAGCCCGTACCCTGACCCGACCCAACAAGTCGAAGGAACGGCAACCCTCCCAGTCACCGGGGTGAATTCCAATGTACTGGTGCCTAACTGGAGGGCTATAAATAAACCCACACCTGCCCGGTGCCTCTCACCATGGGCAATACAGTCTACTAGCCCCTTTATTTATTTACATATACACAATATATATTTTATATGCACAATTTTTTCCTTATAATTCACTGTGTAATTTTTTTACTTTGAGTCACCGTTTTTCCTTATGATTCCCCTAGCTTTGCCAGAAATGGGCTGCAAGCAGAAATCTGATTTTATTTAATAATGCATACTAAAATAAACTGTTGGGTGTCATACTTTAAACTACAAAAATACTGCCACAACACCGGCGTGTTCTTAACTTTTTACCAAAATAAAGGCTTCTTCACTGACAACTGAAACTTCCTCTGAAGGAGTGCTTATTTCTTAAATAATATTACCAAAAGAATAGCATCTGTGCTCCGCTGCCCGAGCCAACCGTGCTGTGTGTAGGTTGTGTGTTCTGAAAAGACTACCATAGAATTGGCTGGAATTGCATTAGCTTCTATGATGTGATAGGCTGACATGTGCTATCAAGCATTGTTCCTTATTAACAGTTTAACAAAGTTCCACATTTTCTTCTTGTTTAAATTTTATATAAGTCAACATGTCTTTTGTGTTGACCAGTCCTATCCTATTGGTACATGGACAGGACAGAAACACTGTAGTAAAATGGGTCTTGGCATCTGAACAGCTGCTATTTATATTTTCATTAAATTTAATGAAAGTGCCTCAGCAGAACCCTCACTTCAGGGCATCTGCAGTGCAGCAGCAGAACCCTCACTTCAGGGCATCTGCAGTGCAGCAGCAGAAGCACCGTTTCACAACACAGGGGCCCTGCTGTCAGGGATCAGTGCGGGAAGCACTCCAGACAACACACATTTACTTTGATTTGATGACTATGCAGTTTCAGATAGTAATACTGCAATTTTCAATTATTAAGATTAATAATTATCCATACCTTATCATTGGTAGACACAGAGTCAAAAACAGGAAACTGTGATCAATAAAATTCAAATACATGCAAAAAAATAAATAAAACAATAAAAACTAGAATAGCGAGCAAAAGCAGCGATCTAAAATATGCAAAATCTGTTTACCAAGGTAGTTAACTATTGACTTCCCCTCTTATATTTCCGTTTTTGTGTATTGCGGAACGAAGCGGGAAACAAAAATGAACATGGGCTCGTTTCCAAAACTTATCCAGGGCCTGGAAAACTTATTTCAAAATTCCAAAACTTTTCCGGGTTTTCCATGACCGTGGGTACCCTGAGGGTAAGGCCAAAAGTGTGTACAGTATCTGCAGAAGGCAAACATAGTAATAGAGGGTAATCCAGAGACAGGCAGAGGTCATACATGAAAAGCCTAATAATCAGGGCAGAAGAACCAAATCAGCAGAGGCAGTGAGGCAATATATAAGGGGGAGATCAGGTAAGACATCTAAGACACGGCCTCCCTGACTCCCACAAAATATGTGCTATCGGGACTGGGGCTACTCGGGTCAAGTTAACCCATCGGTTATGAGAGTTTGTGAAGGAGGGGGGGCACAAGGCAGCAGAGTAGCCAGCAAAGTGCAACTGGGGCTTTCTGTCCCCTAATCTGCTTCCTCTGGGTAATGCGTAAACAAGCTCTTAAAGGGCAATCACTGCACGAAGAATGTGGACCTTTCCATCAGGAGCACAGGGTGACCCCTGAAGGCCTGTGGGTTCAGAGAGTAGCTTCGCCAAAATGCCATGTCTCACCACCACAATGCTGGCACTGTCTTCTTGGCCCAGCAGAATGCCTGCAGCAGCCGGGCTGACGAGTAGCACCCTGGGATGTGTGTAAGTGCTGCCGTCTGTCTGGGGGGGTGGAGCCTTGCCTGCACTTTTATGCGAGCATCACTGGGGCCCCTTGTGTGCGAGTGAGTGGTGGGCGGGGGGCCTAAATGAGTTTCCCCAGGGTGGGGCAAAGGCTGCAAGGAGACGAAAGCCATCTAGCAGGATGTGAGCAGCAGGTTGTGCAGGGAACAGGCCTATGTTGCTGGCAGGGGTGTCAGCTTACTGATTCCCCAGGGAAAAGACAAAAAAATTAGTGAAACACTCTAATAATATGCAATGGTGCAGTGGTTAGCATTATGATACACATTAATAAAATGTAATAAAAGTCATCTATTTGTCACGTGGTGGTGCAGTAGTTAGCACTGTTACCTCACACCTCTGGGACCCGGGTTCGAGTCTCTGCCTGGCTTACATGTGTGTGGAGTTTGCATGTTCTCCCTGTGTCATCATGGGGTTTCCTCCGGATACTCTGGTTTCCCCCCACAGTCCAAAGACATGCTGAGGCTAATTGGAGTTAATAAATTGTCCATACTGTAGGTGTGCATGTGTGAGTGAATGGTAACAGGGCTGGCCCCCTGTCCAGGGTTGTTCCCTGCCTCGTGCCCATTGCTTTCAGGATAGGCTCCAGACCCCCCACGACCCAATAGGATAAAGTTGGAAAATGAATATTGGAAAGATAAGGGGGAAAAAAAAGGTAAAATCTTATCTGGAAGTAGTCTGTATTTCAACTCCAGTGATGCTTGGGATCTATCGGGACTGGCTCGCCATCCAATGGGGTACGATGTTCATGGAAAAAAAAAAAAACAATCTACAACACAGCAACAATCAAATCACCATATCAGTCAAAATCATTTTCATTCAACTCAAATCACAAACGTTCAAGGGATTATATACATACTTATATTATTCAACATAACGCATTAAGTATTATAACCAATATCCAACAGCTTCCATTTTACCCAAAACCCGCGCAACATTCTGTGGATGTGAAAAAACAGTTTAAGCAACTCAAGCAATTAAACTTTACTTCAACCGGCTTTCTTTTCATTAAATATACCCATCTAAATATCTGAACTCAATAGTAAAACAATAGTCATGTTCAAAATTAACTTTACATAGACATGCTAATTTCTATGCAGTTTACTACTCACCGGAGTTATCAAAATGGACAAAGGGGAATACAGACAAAAGGTAAGCGATCATCTTGTAACCGCAATGTAATCTTCAATTAAAAGTAAAAAAACAAAGTTTTGTTTAATCCCCATGCTGGGTTTTCTTGTAAGGAGACTTGCACGCCTGTGCCTCCTCCATACAAAACTAGAGCAGAGAAAAGACACTGTATCAAAAAAAGTTTTTGATAAAAACATGATATGATGTCAAACCAAGGGTCATATTTTTTTCTCTCCGTACGTGAAAATAATTTCTAAAAATAATGAAAAAACTTTATTAGATAATAAAATTAGTTTATGGAAAACTTCTCTCCATTTGTAACCATCTTATTTACTGTATGGGGGTTACACATGGGACCCCCCCGTGACATGCCAAGAGTCATTCTCTACTTATTTGGCATGGAGGCTGTGTTCTCCCCCTACGGCACAACATGCAGCTCCAGCAGACAGAAATATCACTCCCAAACAAACAAAAAGCTCCAGCGATGAAATCTCACTGTACAGCCTGACCAGGAAAAAGACACACACAGATACACACACAGTAAATGTCACTGCCTAACAGGCTGAGACATGCTGCAATGTAACATAACCTGATGCAAAAACTGTTTTTATAAACCCAATTTTTGCAGCTGGGTATTTTTATGAAGCAATTTTTATTACCTTGCCTGAGGACAAGCTCTCCTGGGACTGGAAGCTGGCAACACTCTTTGTCCAGGTCCATAACCAGTAATCTATCTGCTGCATTATGCACAAAATAAATGGGTTCTAAAAAGGAGAAGGTCCTGTAAGGTTCAAAAGTAAATATTGAGGTTCTGTATTTTATTATTGGTTCCAGCTGAGGTACTGAGGTTCTGTATATTATTAAGGGTTCAAAAACGGGCCCTGAAGTTCCAGAGCAGATACTGTTTGTGTATGTTATTAAAGGTTCCCAAGTAGATACCAAGATTCTGCAAAGCAGAGAAAGAGGTTCTCCTAAATATATTTGTTATTTACACCCCCTCTTTCCCCCAAAGCCCACTTCAGATAGACAGAAAGAGGCTTTCCTCCAATTGTTTGGGCCAACACATGGCTCTTGATGCTTTTATGAGAATATTTTTGACTTTGGGAACCAGTGCTTCACTTAACAAGTCCCACGTAATTACAGAGCTGCCATATGGCCAGAGCTATTTAAAGAAAAGCTCAAACTGCTGTGTCAGTGAACAACAGACAGACACATTCTCACACACACACACACACACACACACACGCTCATCATAACATGATGACCTTAATTCCTACCCAGCCCTAACCTTAACCATAAGTAACCAAACAAAATACTTTGTTTGGCATTTTTTGATTGCACTCACAGATCTTTGTGGGGACTTGAAAAATAACAGGTTTTTATCACATTTTGGGGGACATTTGCACACGCACACACACACACAGTCACGTGCACACACCCACACCAGCCTCTTTCACAGTCTACAAACAAAACAAGCTGGTGTGGAGAGCAGAGCTGAGGTGCTGCTCCGGGAGAATGATAAAGGTATTTACTCAGAAATATTGTCAGACCAAACAACATGAAGCCGCATGAAACTCTCTGCAGGAGCTTTGAGTTAAATACTTGTTGATAACAGCTCAGCTCCTTTATCAGTCTAAAATGCTTTAAATGGACTGTAGTGTGTCCTGGGGGGAGGGGGTCCACACTACAGAAAGACTGCCTGATCAGAAAAAAACGCCTTACAAATAAAATGAGCCACTTTTAAATCTTTGTTATGACTGAAACATGAGTATACCATGTGTAAATCTGAATCCTAAACAGAGGGGCTGCATTGCCAAAGAGATTCTCATATCTGTATGTTATTGGAGGAATTGTAACTTGCCTTTTTACGACAAAGACCCAGTGTAATGCAAAACAGATGTCGAACGTGATTGTTAAAAAAGGAGAGAGCAAGCAACAGCAGAATAGAAGAAGCAGAGACCATGCTCTCCCTTCACTTTACAGTAGGTTCTCATCGTGTTGCTGAGCACCTCCAGTAGGAAGGTCTTCTGGTATCAGAGCATTTCTTTGCTGCATAGGATATATGACCTTGTTTCAAACTCCTGCATCTTTGACCCAACAGAGGCAAGATCTACATTCCTGCAAAGGTGACCATGAAACCAGGCTACTGTTTGGGGTGTTGCCTTTTCCATTCAGATGGCAGGCAAAGGTCTTCATCTGCGTTTGGTTTAGAAAACTTCCCTTTGCTGGGTAGGCAGTCATTCTCTTCTGGTCACACCAGGCAGAATATTCAGCACCAGTCAGTTTTTATATTTATATCTCTAGAAGGTCTAGGAAGAGAAGGTGTAATGAAATATGTCATCCCAGTCATCTTTTGAATATTGAGTGGCAAAAAATCAGATCATAAGTACTCAAAGTTATACTGTGGAAGACTAAGTGAGAGTGGACGTGTCTTACTGGGTCATTAAAATCCACCCCTCAGGGAATCGCAGACTCAGGTAAGAGATGCTATTTGTCCTCAGCCCCCCATCATCCATGCTTTGTACTTCAGGACTCTGGTCACTCCTTACTATGGCAATATTGGGGGTAGTGGTCTGAGAAGGGTCTGCCATAACCATGGCAATGGAACCTTGGTAACTCCTGACCGGTCGAGAAAAGATCAAGTTTGAGGCATAGGAAACACTGTACACAGATGAAAGCAGCAATGTTGAAGCGTGGGGCCAGTCCACATCCTTCCCCCCCTCCTAAAACTCCCACACATGCATGCACACTCCCCCCACCATGTCTGTTTGTACTTTATTCCAGTCTAAATACAATGGCTTTCAAAAAGTCCCGCCCATCTGTAAGGAGTTAGCAGTAAGAACAGCCAAATCGAGCGAGAGAGAAAACAAACCAATCAATCAGCCAAGGAACACAATGTCGGTGCAATGTGAAATGGCTCCTTCAGGCTGCTCCATTTCGAGCTGTTCTTCTTTATTCTGCTCCCTGTCACGCTGCTCCTTCAAGGTGCTCCTCTTCAGGCTACTCTCCTTTGAGCTGGTCTCCTTCAAGCTGTGCCCCATTGAGCTGCTCCCCTTAGCGCTGCTTCCCTTCAGGCTGCTTCCTTTCATGCTGCTCTTTCTCAAGCTGCTCCTTTTCCAGCTGTTCTCCTTCAGACTGCCCTTGAAGCTGATCTTGTTCAAGCTGCTTCCCTTCAGGCTACTCTCCTATGAGCTGCTCCCCTTTGCGCTGCTCCTCTTGCTGCTGCTTCCCTTAATGCTGCTCTTCTTCGAACTTCTCTTCTTTCTTCGCTCTGCTCCCCATCATGCTGCTCTCCTTTGAGCGGCTCGGCTTTGTGCTGCTCCTCTCCAATCTGGTCCCCTTCACACTATTGATTTTTGCACTGCCCCAGTTCAAACTGCTCCTCCCCAGATGCATGGAATGGGGTAGCAGGTGGTGGCCTGGAGGTCAGTGCATTAATTCCCAAGGGGGGAATGCTAGCTGTATCGTTGACGGTGGGTGGGGTAAACCTGAAATAGCCGGCAGCACCACAGGCTTTATCGGTTTATAGCATCAGGTCAGCAGTTTGAGGTGTGTCCAAGGTGATAATGGGGCTGATGAGCAGGGCGGTGTGAATGCCCCTGCTAACCATAGCCCCCATCCCCACCATGACGTTCAGGAGAGGCTCCATGTTGCACTGGCATATTTCTGACCATGCTGGTATACACGGCATACCGCTGCTATTTGTGTTGGTGCAACCAAAGCCTGGGTGTTTTACAGCTGTTTACCACAGCTGGAGTTTCTAGGAGAGAATTAAATCCTCCTGAATCCCACCAAGGGGGCCAGGAGGCCAGCGGGTAGGCTAGCATGGGTGTGAGGGTGTGCATGTGTATATGATTGTGTGTGTGTGTGTGTGTGTGTGTGTGTGTGTGTGTGTGTGTGTGTGTGCAAGTGCATGTGCATAGAAAGATGTGCATAACTGGTTGAATGTGCGCATTAGTATGTCCATGTACAAAACACTTATGTGTGTGTGTTCCTATACCGTAAATGTTTTTATGGTCATATGTCTGTCCATTTGCTTGTTTGTCGGTTTCTCTGTGTGTCTGTGTACATAGGTGTGTTTGTGCCTGTCTGTATAAATGTGTGTGTGTTTGGGAAGATTGAACGCTGATTCAGTCTTTTTCCCATTCTGTTTTGTCAACTCAGTAATGTTTTAAATCCATCAAGATGAAAAACAAAGAACGAAAAAAATTTTGTGGTTTGTCTGGTATGTCTGCTATTTTTTGTCTACTAGCAGAACATGCTACATGTGAAGCTGATAATGTAATGATAAGACGAACCAATCCACTCAAGTAAACAGCATAAAAAGCAAGATGTGTTACATTGTTTGAGTGTTATCAATACTAATAATAAAATAAATGAGATGATATATAGTTAATACAAAGAAGGTGAAGACTGTCATGTCACCAGGCAAGGTATCACCCAAATGCAGGCTGTACGTGGTGAAAACCCTCATAGGAGAGTTTTACTGAGCACAGGACAGGTTACAGGTGTTGACAGGCAACAGTGGCTGAACAGCAAACACAGGACGCTAATGGGAGACGCTAATATCCCTGATTAACAAAGGAGCAAACACAAAGCAGGTGTGAGTGGTTAACAAGACATAAGGTAAGACTAACGAGCTCCAGGGACGGCTAGTTTAGAGCCACGCCCAAAGGAAAACTAGGGGATGAGACAACGGGCAGATGCTCAGGACCCAAGATCTGGGGAGAGAAAACAAAACCTACATACATTATACTAAAGGGGTGATGGCGGACATCACAGGGCAAACCAAGTAGGTGACAACATGGAACAGGATGCATTAACTTAATGGGCCATGGACCATGGAACAGAAGGTGCAACGGCAATGATCATAGGGACAACAAGGACAGGACCAGAGACATGAGAGAACCAGATAGGGTACAGACCATGGGGAAACAATGGCAAAAGAGGGTACAAGGGCAAGAACCAAGGCACACAAGTGAAAGAGGTTAGATAGGGGAATCTGGAAGACCTCAGGACACTAGGTATTGATCTCATGGCAGGGGACCTCCCAAGTGTTGGTGAGTCAGCAGAACCAAGTGGCATTGAGGGGACAGCTGGACTTGGATAGGGGAATGCTGAGGAACCTGTTGGGCAAGAACCAGCACTGTAACAGGAATGTGCTACAGAGAATGCAGTGCTAAGGGCGTCACTGGAACTTCCAGGGTGAACCCCATAGTTGCCGAGGGGCCTTTCAGGTAAAACTGGGACAGGGACAGGAATTTTGACCAGAGAGCCCCAAAGGGCATGCAAGGCAAGAGGGTCCAGAGGGGCCTGTAGGGCAGGAGGACCCAAAGAACAGGAGCTGGAAGCGGCAAGGTGGCCATGGATGGTGTGTCCCAGTCTTCCTCTACATGAGACTGAGACTCAGTCTATTCTTCTCTTGAATGTGAGTTGAAGCCGGTGACCCCTTTTATGCCCAGGATTGATGTGGCTTTGGCTTTGGACAGGAGCAATGAAGTGGGGCAATGCCCAGAGTATCCCACTCCAGGTCCTCCAGGGTAACATCCTCCTCTGGACTGGATACACCCAGGAAATCTGGCATGGGGCTGGCGGTGGCCGGTGCATCAGGTGCTAGGTTGGTGGCAGCCACCAGAGAGCAACAGCAAGGTGGGGGTTTGGACAACCACCAGCAGCCTCACGGTGGGCACAGTTCTGAAGTCCGGCTGAGGTGAGGTGTGCACTGGTGAGGGGCCAGATGGCGAAGCAGGCTTCATCTCACAGGATCCTGTTGTACCCTTTACCCAATGATCTCCTCCTGGAGGGTCCTGGAAACAGGGACATGGTCCACAAGGAGGAGACCAACCCGAATTTAGGGTCCAAGATACAGACTGAGTGGACAACCATGGGTAAAGCAGGTACCAATGAGGCGCCAGTTGCAAGTGGGTCTGAAGTTGACGAAACGCTGGCCTCAAATGAGGTAGCCAGTGGAAAGCAGGCAGAGGTCGGCAAGGCAGCCACAAGAAAGCAGAGGAAGGCTTGCGAGGCAGCCACAGCCGAGCAGGCAGGTGAGAAAGGCATAGGCAAGCAGGCAAAAGCCATCTGGGTGGTGATGGCCCCAGTCAAGCAGGTAAAAAGCCATCTGGGTGGTGACAGCCATAGGCAAGCAGGTAGGAACAACCATAGAGGAGGTAGCGGCCAACAAGTATAGAGGGTCTGTCGGTAAGATGATGTCCACAAAAGAATCAGGGGTCAATGAAGTGGCCTCAGGCAGGTAGGACCCGCCTGGGCAATAGGCAGACTAAACAGGAACCATCTGGACAGTTGAGGCCAAGACTGGACCTGATGAGACTCCGGGGACTGAGCTTGGCCAAACTGGGATCTCCTTCAGTCAGTTGGGGACCTCCGGTTAAAACGGCAAGCGGGGTGCAGCAGGGGCTTAAGAGGTGGGTTAGGCTTAGCCAGGTCCTCTGGTAGCAAACTGGGCTCCAGAGGCCAGCTGGCAGAAGCTAAATGGTAAACTGACTGCATTTATATAGCACTTTCTACTCCTAAAAGTAGTCAAAGCACTTTACAATTCTTGCCTCACATTCACCCTCTGGTGGCAAGGAAGACACAGCAGAGACCTCAGGCAACAAGCAACGCACAGTAGGGGTACCTGAAGACTGGCCGGATGAAACTGGGATTGTCGAATTGGGAGTGGTGGCAGCCACTCCTGGACTGGGCATCACGGTGACCTCTCCTAGGCCAGGCGCAGGGGCAGATACCTTCGCGTTGAGGCTCATTAGCTATTTCGCTTTCTGTCTACTATGCTGGAAGTTGGCTGAGGGTTTTGAGGTCTGCATAGATAACTCAGTGGCTTGCAGTGGAGCTAGCTGAGCAGAGTTGCTTTGGGGAGACACTGCTAGTTAAGAGTCATGCTGTGGCTAGTTTAGAGACACGCCCATGAGGAAACAAGGGGATCAGACAGGTGGAGCAGGCTGGATGTGACAAAAAGGCAGCCAATGGTTTGGAGCCTATACCAGAGAATACAGGTGCCAGGCAGGGAACAACCCATGATTGGGTGCCAACCCATTGCTGGGCGCGCACACACACATACGCCTATGGGCAATTTGGCAACACCGAGTAGCCTCGGAATGTTTTTGAACTGTGGGCGGAAACCAGAGTACCTGGAGGATACCCCACGATGACACTGGGAGAACATGCAAACTCCACAGTGATGGAACCCTAGCGGAGACTCAAAGCCAGGTCCCAGAGGTCTGAGGTAACAGTGCTAACTACTGCACTACCATGCTGCCCCACGTGACAAATAGATGACTTTTATTACATTTTATTAATGTGTATCATTATTTTCATAGGAGTGGGAGAAATTAGAAAGTTTATCACTGTGGTGAAAAAAAATATTCTGTCTTGCATCTCACTTTAAAATTACAAGTCTGAACCATAGATGATCTAGTCTAAGACCGACTGACAACCAAGTACAAAGACAAGGTGAACAGAGATAACGAACAAAGCAAACACAAGGCAGGTATGACTGGAAAACCAGACTGGAGTACTACAACACTAGGTCACAGGAACTTTTCACAGGGTTGCAGGTACGGAGACACACACACAGACAAGTACCTATATCCATGTATATGTTCCACACATATTCTTTGGGCCTTCCTAGACGGAACCATGTCCTGATCTGAGTGAATACTGTCACTACAGGTGCCGCAAGTAAACCATAGTCATGCCTGGGCATAGCTGAGCCTGTACCTACCAGCATAGGGTGTGCAAGACAGCCATAGGAAGTTATGAACACCCCCACCCCTCCCCCATAAACACACACCCTGCCAGCCTGCCAGTACTTGTTTCTGGCCTACGCCTGGCATGGCAGACAAAGCTGAAAGTGGCGGTTCATTAGAATATTCCACCTGTGTGACTGAATTGTGTATCACTGTTTGTACTTCCAATTGCACTGAATTTCACACAAGAGCTTCACTCACCAACACACAACAAGAGTCAAGTGATGTGACAATAAACTGATTTCATTTGATTCCACTTTGATGAAGCTGAGGATCCTTCTGGCAGTTTCGGAACCTTCTATTCAAACTGTACTGAAGATCTCTGGGTCATCTCCAAGCCCTGTACTGAAACTCTTTGGGTACCTTCTAAACCTTCTATTGAATCTATGCTGGAGATACACATTTAGCCTGTAAAACGTACTGCTGAAATTCTACTTAGAATTCATGGGTAACTTGCCAACTTTCTACTGAACCTGTCATGGGTATTTATGGGTTACTTCTAAACTTTCTACTAAAATTGGACCAGGGGTGACAGGTAGTTTCTATATGTTCTACTGAAACTGCCCTAGGAATTTATGGGTAGCCTGTAAACTAGCTACTGAATCATCATCATCATACTGCCCTTTGTGGGGCTCATTATCAAAGGTTTCTCTAGCAGGTTTGGTCTTGGAGGGTCACTTGCCTTACCATCTGCTCCTCTCTGATGGAAACATTACCCGCAAGCGGATTCCCTGTAAGCTCTCCCCAGGTCATAGTCTAGGCCGTTCACTCAAAATCCATCTACCCCTCACTGTCCAGCCAAAATCCACAGCACAGTAAGAAGGAAATGGGGAAATATGAGGGGGCACAGCCACTGGGGGCTAATCTGCAACCTGCCAAACAGAGGCCACATCTGGCAGCCTGTCAAAGCTGAAGGCTTCACTACTGTTTCTTGCCCCAATTAATTCCAGCTACGGCTCCGTCTCCCCTGACAGGGCGCTTATGTAGGCAGTCGGCCAGTCTCCAGCCCATTTGGACCAACAAAGTGTGTATAATGAAGTGGATTCTTTTTAAATTCCAGGATTCATGACATTCAACTCAGCTGTGAGAATTTTTCTTTTCAATGCCTAACCAGAACATCCATGCTGGGTGCCTGTGATCTTCAGACCCCAGAAGACAGTGAGGGATGATTTGGCGCTCTAGAACTATGCTTGTTTATAGGCTTGCCTGTGTTCTGCGTGCATTTACAGACTCAAATCAAGGAGAGGGCAGCTCTGCTAACACACTCCCCAGGTCTAATAGCTGCTGCCTATTCTCTGCCATAAATGATGTCATCCTTTAAAGTAAACTCCACTTGAGAGCATTGATAAATACCCCCTCCACCACCATCACTACCTTGTAGCCAGTGACTCTCCATTCGATGTCCCAAAAATAGTTAAAAACAGTTCAAAAAAGACAGCTCTTGGCAGTGAGGAATGGGATTCCTTTTCACATTACCATCTGTCCCCCCTGTTTTCACTGCTCACATATGTATATATATATATACTGTATAGGATTTGTGCTTATAACTGAAAGCGGCAGACACTACAAATTAAAAAAAAATAACCTTGATATAATTCCATCTCGGAATTTTGGTTCTGCTGGAGGTTAACCTAGATTCCTGGAAACAAAATGTTTTCAAAGAGTCACAGATTTTTTTCTTAAGACAGCTGGCTCAAACACATTGCTGAAGTGGTTTCACACCTGCAAAGCTCGAGGACATTGTGAACTGGCAGCATGCCTGTTTTGGCTCCCTGAGCTGGACTCTGAACCCAAACTGCTGCAGCGACACACGTCAGCGCATTCATGAGTGCAAAGTGTTGTGAGAAAGAGTCAGCTTTCACCCCCTTTCAGGTGCTGCCTTTCAACAGAGAAGCGAGATTCCTAATGTCCCACTTCATGGAGCATATATCTTCATTGTTGGGGAGACTCACATAAGCTTACAGCTCAGGTTTAAACAGGGACACCCATCTCCCATACATTGGGGGTCACTCTGACATGTGAAAGATGGTTTTAAGAGGGGCAGTGTGTGTCTCAGTGGGTTGTGGTACTGTGTTTGTGATCAGAATGTTGCTGGTTTCAATCTTAGAGTTGGTACAGTGATCTGACCATTGGGTCGCAGAGTAAGGCCCTTAACCCCCAATTGCTCTAGGAACTGGCTGACCCTCTCTCACTTGTACATTGCTTTGGATAACAGTGTCTGCTAAATATGTAAATATACAATCACACACACACACTAGTGCTTTGCACATGGGCACATTAATGCTCACACTATTTATTCACATCATTCCACATACATGCATATGCACGTGTACACACACACCTGCATATACAAATGCATGCCAACCTGTTGTCACTCAAGGCCACTGTCCTCTTGGCCTTCTTCTTGGGGTTCAGGGGAACTTTGGCTTCTCTGAGAAACTCCCTCTGAGGTAAACCACTGTAATACAGTTGTACAAGCACAAATAGGAGTGGGATGCCTCTCTGAGAGGTATCTGCTAAATAACCCTGAGATGTCTTGGTACCCCATCCTGGGTTATTCTCTGCCTTGTGACCGTTCCATGGACGATAAGCTCTGGTCCCCTACAACCCCTGCATTGCAGTTGTACTTTACTTACTTACAAAGGTTACATCTCTGCACTGTTTATTTACTGCCTGTTTGCACCTTGCATGCCCTGTTTACCGTGATGTTAAGTGTACTATGTACATGACCGCGGAGAAACGTTGTTTCGTCACTCTTTGTACACATATGACGCTGCCGATGACAATAAAGTAACCTTGAACCTTGATAGGACAAGTGGGTAGGCCTGGTAATTGGCAAAGATTGCCCAATTCAATTTAATTCCAATTCACAAGTTAACAAATCGTATCAATCAGATGGGAATGAGATATGAAATACAATATACCAGCTTTCAATATTTGGAGTGATGTTTAAAATGGGTAAAAAAAGAAACACAAATTTACAAATGCAGACCTACCAGAAACATATTGTGAACATCACTAATGAAAAGACTAATGAATAACAAAATCCTATTTGAGGAAAATATATATTTGGGGTATAGTTCTTTAAAAACAAAAAGTACAAATAAGACTAAAAAGCACAGTTTAAATAAATAAAACTGGGCAAGTCTGAATACTTCAACATAAAGATATGTGACAAAAAATAAATTATAATATTTTTATTTGAGGAACATGAAGAGTTGTTAGGGCCAGGAATATGCCTTGACCTGTGAATACACCAAAATATTTCGTCGACACTTTTCCCTCTGCAGTTCCTATACCTGCAAACTTTTAGATGTTTTCATTTGCTTCAGTTACTCACAATAATTGAAAAAAACCGATAATTAGCAATATTCTTATTTTTAACAGCAAATCACACCCATAGTATCAGTTCTCTTTACATTGTTTGCTTTTATTTCATTTTAATTATTTTGCTTTTTTATAACGTTATTTCACATCACTTTAAGAAGTGCACTGAAAATGATTGGTGTGAGGACATCGCCCTGCTTGACTTGATTGCTTGCATTCGCATGCATGAAGTACTCCCTTACCATTTACTGACAATGCACCAAGATGGCAACATGAAGCATTTGCACAACACTATTGCAATCTTCCAATACAGTGAAAGCAGCACCACCTATACAATACAAGTAAAATTCAACAAAATACCTTCTAAGTCATTAGGAAAAGGCATACATTAATTAAATTCATCTCGGGATTTTATGAATCAATTTCGAGTCTTCAAAACCAGAATCATGATTAACCATAAAATCAAAAAATTTTCCCCACCCCTACAGTACAAGTGGGTATGGAAAAGGGATGGATGGGTGTCTGCTAAATAAAACTTACACTGCTAACACAAAAAGATTTAAGCATTTCTGTTACAACAGTGAAATTTTTACAAGCTGGGGGATCAGTTTTCATTTTTTTGATCCTGAATTTGGCCTGGAGTCCTGTTCAAGCTGATCCTCTAAGGTTGCTCTAGCAATAAAGAATGTAATATAATTTGCATGAGATGCACAATCAGTGGTGTTTGGGTGTCACCTCCTGATTGCTGAATCCTATGACTCATGGAGTTGGTGAAAAAGCCCTCATTATGGCGTTCCGCCCAATCACTGCTTTGTCCCAGCCTCACTGACTCATGGTCTGCCAGACTCTGAGACAAAACTCTCATGCATGCGAGCAAAAAGTAGCATGCACATAGTGGACATCCCTCAGAAGTCACCAGTGTCTCATTCCGATAATAAAGGAGACAGGAGCAGGTGTAAGGACAAATAACAAGGAGGTTTATTAAAGGAAACAAGCACTGGGCAAACAAAAGCAGACCGCATGGGGTCAAACAAAAGGCACAACTAGTAATAGGAGAAAGCACTAGAGCACACACTGGGGCAACATCAATGACTGGACTGGGAAGCACAGGACTGGGAGGTACTCTTATACTGGACTAATAAGGGAGCAGACAGGGGGCAGCTGGAGTGGTCCACTTGAGGGCTGAAACGAGAGGTAAGCCAAATGCTCAACAAGTGTGACTCATTAGAGCCACACTAAGAAGACAACAAGGAGGTAGAAATGCAGGGTATGACAGTCAGGATGAGTTTCAACATTTCCTGTGTCACCTGCAGGACCGGAACCTTCAATATGTGGTAGTGCTTTCTCCATGCCTGGAGAGGGAATCGCTGCGCACCCAGGATTCCTCCTACTATTTAATGAACATGATAACAGAATATTTCCCCACAGGGTAAATTCGTGAACCCAGTTAGTATGGGGAGCAGTCCTCTGCCAGCCATATTTATAGTTATCTTTAGTTATTTAACCATGCTTCCTTCTTTTTTTGGTATTCCAGTTTTTTTCGCAGATGGGTGAAAAATAGCCATGAAAATGGATGGGGTACAAGAAAGCGCATCACAGTGGTCAGGCTCGGACTGCCACCGCATACATTCAAATATGAATTAAAAAGCTGATTTACAAACCAAAATGGCATGGTAGGTGTTCTGCACTCTATGCACTTGGAGCAGCCATACCCTATGGTGGCCTGGTGAGATGGAGGGCAAACTGAGCTGGATAATGGGGACTATGGATTGGGGATGCCTGCTTCCACTTGGGTTCAGGGCCTAAGCTATGGTGGTGGTGACCTTGATCACTGGGGTCATGCCCTGTCCCGTCAAAGTAACATCCCTCCCTTTCCAACAGTTCTTTCCAGGCAGTTATTTTACTCATATTTGAGAGTATCAGGGTACGGGCTAGAGCCCCCAGTGAGGTAGGGGCTAGAATCCCCTGTGAGGTACGAGCTAGAGCCCCCATTGTGGTAGGGGGTAGAGTCAC
This sequence comes from Mormyrus proboscirostris, assembly GCA_026779585.1. Taxonomy (NCBI): domain Eukaryota; kingdom Metazoa; phylum Chordata; class Actinopteri; order Osteoglossiformes; family Mormyridae; genus Mormyrus; species Mormyrus proboscirostris. The sequence continues at coordinate 265,899 of JAODKF010000046.1, read as the reverse complement.
CTGTGAGGTAGTGGTTAGAGTTCCCAGTGAAGTAGGAGCTAGAGTCCCCAGTGAGGTAAGAGCAAGAGTGTCCTGTGATGTAGGGATTAGATTCCCCAATATGGTAGGGGCTAGAGTCCCCAATGAGTTTGGGGCTGCGGTGCCATTTGAGGTAGGGCTTAGATGCCACTGTGAGGTAGCGGCAGGGGTCCCCTTTGAGGTAGCAGCTAGAGACCCCGGTAAGGTAGGGGTCAAAGTCCTGCAATTCTGGTGGTATTTTATTATTATATGCCCATCCTCCAGGGGCCAACAGAGGAAGCCCTAACCCTAACCAGATCCAAAGGGGGAGCCCATCTTGCAGGGGCCAGCAGAGGAAGCCCAAACCCTAACCAAATCCAAAGAGTGCCCCCACCTCCAGGGGGCAGCAGAGAAAGCCCTAATCCTAACCAGAATCAAAGGGGAAGCCCGTCCTTCCAGGGCCAGCAAAGAGTCTATTTAGGGTTAGGGCTTCCTCTGTTGGGATAATTCTTGGGAACCATCATTTCCCAAGACCTGAAGTGGAAGAGCAACACCTCCTCCATGATCAAAAAGGCCCAGCAGACAATGTACTTCCTTTGGCAACTGAGGAATACAATCTCCCACAGGAACTGCTGATCCAGTTCTACTCAGCAGTCATCAAGTCTGTCCTGTGCTCCTCCATCTAAGTATGGTTTGGAGCAACAACCAAACAGGAGAGGAACAGACTGTAACGGACAGTTAGGACAGCTTATTAATTAATTAATGATGAACAAGTATGGGATCAGTACAAGACTTAGTTAATGGTTAATTAATGCATTAAGTAAGCATGCACTACAATATTATGCATGTCCCCTCAAGTAAGGTAAGTCTCTCCAGTGTGTCCTGGGTCTTCCCTGGGGCCTTCTCCCACTGGGACATGCCCGGAACACCTCACCAGGGAGGCATCTAGAAGGCATGCTGAACAGATCCTCCAGCCACCTCATCTGACTCCTCTCGATGCGGAGGACCAGCAGCCCTACTCTGAGTCCCTCCTGAATGACTAAGCTTCTCACCTTATCTCTAAGAGATAGCTCAGCCACCCTGTGGAGGAAACCCATTTCAGCCATTTATATTCATAATCTCATTCTTTTAGTCACTACTCACAGCTCATAGGTGAGGGTAGGAACGTAGATCGACTGGTAAATCAAGAGCTTTGCCTTTTCGCTCAGCTCCTTCTTCACTATGACATACCGATGCAATGTTGACGCCGCATCGATACACCTGCTGATTTTCATTCCAGTTGCTTCACACTCAGCTGCGAACTGCTCCAGTGAGAGTCGAAGGTCATGGTCCAATGAAGTCAACAGAACCACATGATCTGTAAAAAGCAGAGAGACAATCCTGAGGTCACCAATCCAGACACCCTCAACACCCTGGCTGCACCTAGAAATTCTGTACATAAAAGTTACGAACAGAATCCGTGACAAAGGGCAGCCCTGGCGGAGTCCAACCCTCCCTGGAAACGAATCCAACTTACTGCTGACAATGTGGACCAAGCTCTGACACTGGTTGTACAGGGACCAGCCCTTATAAGGAGCCCAGCATCCCATACTCCCGGAGCACTCCCTACAGGACTCCCCGAGGGACAAGGTCCACATGTAGACTGGTTGAGCAAACTCCCATGCACCCTAGAGCTGGTCCACTGTTCCCCGGCCAGGGCAAAAACCACACTGCTCCTCCTGAATCTGAGGTTTGAAAATCTGACGGACCCTCCTCTATAGGACCCCTGAATAGACCTTACCAGGGAGGCTGAGGAGTGTGATCCTTCTATAGTTGGAACGCACCCTCCAGTCCCCCTTCTTGAAGAGGGGGACCACCACGAATGAAATGAAATCGTATTATAGAAACATGAAAAAAATGCTGACAAATTCGCAATTTGTCTTCTTTTAAAGACGTCTATTGTTGGAAGTATTAAAGTTTTTAAAATTAGGTTGAATCGGCAAAAAAGTAAACCATGTCACCTTACTTTGTTTGACCTGCATTGGGGGGCGTGTAGTACTGATGTCACCTGAAGATCGCTATTCACATTATAAAAAGCTGCATTAACGTGTATTCAAATCGCATTCGCATGGTAGTTTGATGAACAATGCAACGGTGAAATGTGATCCAGATACATCCCCATCAGCGCCATAAAAGGTGGGAGGGGACGTGGCCAGGTGTCAATGGCTCATTCATACACATGAAAGTTGCTACATACTCAATGAAAGGAGCCAGAAATAGTTACAAGAGTTTATTTTTTCTTATTTATTTATCCAACTGAATGTTGCAACTACACCACTTAGTCATCTTCATGTAGCCAAGACTTTGGTGATCAAATATCTGGGATCAAAACAAACTTCCACCGTTGCTTACTATGTACTTTTATAATGTTTCTGCAAGTGTTCCATCTGCATTCTGCAATGTCTATACTTTGACATCAAATTACAAACTTCACATAAATCTGACATATTTACAAAGTACACTAATATTAGTTTGTTGCCAAACCAAATATTTAAGACATAATTTATTTGCCATGAATTAAGTTTATGATATCTAATGAAATGTGTGACCATGCCCCAGTCAGTTAAAGTCTGTCCCCTACCCCTAGACTCCAAAGAGTTAACCACCTCAGTGACCTCCACCCCAGAGATAGGGGAGTCCATCGCAGACTCTACTTTCTCTTTGGAAGGCGTGTCGGTGGGATTGAGGGGGTCTTTAAAGTATTCCTTCCACCGACTCACAATGTCTGGAGCTGAGGTCAGCAGCACCCCATCCCCACCATAAACAGTGTTCATGCTGCAGCGGTTTCCCACCCCGAGTTGCCGGATGGTCGACCAGAATCTCCTTGAAACCATCTGGAAGTCATTCTCCATGGCTTCTCCAAACTCCTCTCACACCCGGGTTTCTGCCTCAGCGACTGGGGAAGCCGCATTATCCTTAGCCCACCGGTACTCATCAGCTGCCTCTAGAGTCCCACAGGCTAAAAAGGCCCGATAGGACTCCTTCTTCAGCCTGACAGCATCCCTCACCGCCACTGTCCACCAGCAGGTTCGGGGATTGCCACCAGGACGGGCATGCCCACCTTATGGCCACAGCTCCAGTCAGCCACCTCCACAACGGAACATGTTCCATTCAGAATCAATGTCCCCGGACTCCCCCTGGACATGGACAAAGTTATGCTGGAGGTAGGAGTTCAAGCTTCTTCAGACAGGGGATTCTGGTAGACATACCCAGCAGACCCTTACTATATGCTTGGGCCTGCTAGGCCTGATTGGCTTCCTCCTCTACCAGCAGAGCCAACCCACCACCAGGTGGTGATTGGTTGATAGCTTCGCCACTCTCCTCACCCGAGTGTCCAATACATGTGGCTGCAAGTCCAATAACACGACCACAAACTCGATCATTGAAATACAGCCTAGGGTGTCCTGGTGCACATATGGACACCCTTATATTTGAACATGGTGTGACGAGCACAGAAGTCCAATAAAAAAACAACACTCGGGTTCAGATCAGGGGGGCCATTTCTCCCAATCCTGCCTCTCCAGGTCTCACTGTCATTGCCCACGTGAGCATTGAAGTCCCCCAGCAGAACAAGAGAGTCCCCAGAAGGAGCGCTCTTCAACAACCCTTCCAAGGACTCCAAAAGGGTGGGTATTCTGAACTTCCTTTTGGTGCATAAGTGCAAACAACAGTCAGAACCCATCCCCCCAGTCAAAGGCGAAGGGAGGCTACCGTCTTCCACTACGGTTAACCCCAATGTACAGGCACCCAGCCAGGGGGCAATAAGTATGCCCAGCCCTGCTCAGCATCTCTCCCCATGAGCAACTCCAGAGTGGAAGAGGGTCCAACCCCCTTCAAGGAGACAGGTTCCAGAGCCCAAGCCGTGCGTTGAGGTGAGCCCAACTATACTGTATCTAGTCAGAACCTCACAACCTTGCGCACCAGCTCAGGCTCCTTTGCCGCCACAGAGGTGACATTCCATGTCCCTAGAGTTAGCTTCTACAGCAGGGGATCGCACTGCTAAGTTCCCCACCTTCAGCCACCGCCCAGCTCACACTGTACCCGACCCCTTTGGCTCCTCCTACAGGTGGTGAGCCCATTGAAGGAGGGATACATGTTCCTTCTTCAGTACCACTGGTATTCAAGCTTCTTCAGCGACAGATCTACTTTGTGGGAAACAATCTGTAGGAAACACTCCATAGCAAGTGTTTGGTTGGCTGTCAGCTAGAAGATGAGAAACATTTTACGAGAAGAGGCAGAGGGTCTGTTGATGCCAGGTCAAGAAAGAGGAAAGCATAGTCATTGTCAAATGGTACAACAAGACAAACAATGGTACAACAAGACAAAGCTTGATGTTGCAGAAAATTAGACAAAGAATTTGTGGAGGTCAAGAGGCCACATATTGTGAAGTACAACACATTCATAGGAGGGGACAGACCTCTTCGATGCATGCCTCGAAAGGTACAAGAACCACATGAGGTCATGGAGGTGGTACGCCTAACTGTTCACTGGCAAACCATCATATTAGGTATTATTAATGCATGGTTGATCTACCACCATGACTGTAAACTATGTAGTGTCTAAGTGTCACTGAATCAAAGGAGCTTCCAGGCAGAGCCTAATACTTTTGCTTTTAGGAAGGGGTCACCTAACACTTAATGCCTCATCTCTACCACCACCACCCAAGAGTGGAGTTCCAGATGATGTTCACACTGACTAGGTTGTATACTGGCCTGTGTAATGTCACAAGCATGGCTGCTGCAAATTCTGCAGTCAATGCCGCCACCACCCTCTGTGAGAAATGCAATGTGCGTATTGATTCATCGAGGAAGGAAACGATTTCAAACGTTACCATTTGGCATAAGCTAAACTGCCAAAAATGCTGATAACATTTATTTCAGGATTGATTCCCTTCAATGGTTTTATTTATTTTTATTCAGTTTGCACATTTTTGTCTTGAAAGACAAATCTGGAAAAAAAAATTGTTTAATCATAACCAGCATAGTTATAATTTTGTGGAAATAGAAATTATAGAAATAGAAATAAAAAGGCAAATCTGTGTTACTAAGCAAGAAACAGACATGTGCCCCATTTAGTCTATTTTATATCCCCCATAATCTTCCTTTAAGGAGAAATGGGTCTGGGTTCTTATAGGTTAAGAAGATTAGTAATGTGTTAACAGAATAATATGCCAGAATAAAAGCAGGTCTGCACAAAGCTGAGAAGTTGGGAGCGGCTGCGATGTCTTCAGGTCCTGCTGCAGTCTTTCTGCTCACAGAATGTGCGATGTTTCCCCTAAACAAACACATTCTCAGCAAAGCTCCGAGAGAGAGAGGAAGCTGGGAACTTTTTGGCTGCTCCCTGGCACATTCCTTTTTTTTGACACGCATGTGTGAATCAGAGTCTGTGTATGTGTTTATATGTCAGTTTGTCTGCGTGTGTAATCTGCAGGTGCCATCTCACACATGTGCATCTGTGTGTGCATGAGTGCTTCTTTGGGCAGAGAGTAGCACTCTTCCCCACTACCAGCTTAGGGTTCCCTTCCCTTTAGAGCAAGGTTAGGCAACCATGATCCTGGAGTGCCAGTATTCATGATCCTGGAGTGGCAGAGATTTTCTATCTGACTCAGTCTTTGAGGAACCACACAGACTGAATAACCAGCTCTGGGATTCCCATTTTGACAGTAGGACCCATTCCCTTTACAGAGTAGCACTGTACCCCAGTGCCAGCATGGGGTTCCCTTTAGAGAGTAGCACCCTCCCCTAGACCCAGCTCGGGGTTCCCGTTAGAGAGAAGCACCCTCCCCGCCAGTGTCAGGTCAGGATTCCCTTATAAGAGTAGCACCCTCCCCTAGAGCCATCAGCAGATTATTCCAATGCTGACATTCATTTTATACAGCAAGTAGCGTATAAGACCTGATCTGCGAGGGTGTGTCTACTCAGCTGACTGTTTTAACATGCATGTGTGAATCAGTGTCTGTGCATGAGTGTATGTGTGTCTTTGTCTATTTGTTTGTGTGTGAGAGTTGGGTGCCACCTGACACGTTTGTGTCTGTGTGTGCATGAATGTTTCCTTGGGCTGGTCCATATACGTCCTGTGTGTGGCCGTATGCACGCCTATGGCAATGTAAGTAAACATGCCCCCCCCCCCACCGTTCAGCATCAGTAATGTTGTGCAATAGCCCCATTCCGCTGGCAGGGGTGTTTTCCTGCACACTGCATCCTGTGCTGTGTGGGAGGTACAGGGGAGCAAGGCTACTCCTTTTCCTGCTACATACTTAGATGCTTCTCTTGACAGAAGCTGCTCATTTTGGCACATTTTAACCGCATATTACTGCAGATTGCTCTCACTGGAGTGGCTGGGCTGGTCTTGCATAACACCATAAGATTCCCTTTGAAGACTTTGGACTGACAGACTGTCCAGCTTCTTAACCAATTAGCTGCTTGTTGGCTGAAATCTTTCTTTGGCACCTAATTCGAGGCATTGTTTAAGAAACAAGGGGGGGGGCGGTCCCTCCAGCCGTCCCAGCAGAGCTACTCTGGCGTGGGGCAGGTTGTGCCCCAGCAAGGCCTCACTAGTGCCCAGCAGAGCTACT
>JAODKF010000046.1:236638-256434 GCA_026779585.1 Mormyrus proboscirostris | reverse complement strand
GCGATGGGCTGGCCCCCTGTCCAGGGTTGTTCCCTGCCTCGTGCCCGTTGCTTCCGGGATAGGCTCCGGACCCCCGCAACCCATTAGGATTAAGCGGGTTGGAAAATGGATGGATGGATGTGTTAGGCGATTATTTTCTTTCACATGAACTATTATGAAAAAAATATGTTATTGATTTAAATTAATAATACCTAATGTAAAATACAATGGTGTTAAATTAGGGTCAATTACTTTGTTAATTTGAAAAAAAAGAATAGAAACTGAAAGTTCCAATTTTTATGTTAAACACAGCAATATATTCAAGCTAAAAATAAGTGTATAAAATTTAACAGTTTTATAGTTCTTACAGAGCATAGTGAGGACAATTGGAAAATATCATCGGGGTCTCTCTCCCCACTATCGCATCATCAGAGTCTCTCTCCCCTCTGTTGCATCATTGGGTCCCCTCCCATCTGTCGCATCATCAGGGTCTCCCTCCCCACTGTCGCATCATTGGATTCTCTCCCATCTTTCGCATCATCGGGGTCTCTCTCCCCACTTTCACATCATCGGGGTCTCTCTCGTCTGTCGCATTATCGGGGTCTCTCTCCCCACTGTCACATCATCGGGGTCTCTCTCGTCTGTCGCGTCATCAGGGTCTCTCTCCCTACTGTGACATCATCGGGGTCTCTCTCATCTGTCGCATCATCGGGGCCTCTCTCCCCACTGAGACATCATTGGGGTCTCTCTCGTCTGTCGCATCATCGAGGTCTCTCTCCCCACTGTCACATCATCGGGGTCTCTCTCGTCTGTCGCATCATCGGGGTCTCTCTCCCAACTGTGACATCATCGGGGTCTCTCTCGTCTGTTGCATCATCGGGGCCTCTCTCCCCACTGTGACATCATTGGGGTCTCTCTCGTCTGTCGCATCATCGGGGTCTCTCTCCCCACTGTCACATCATTGGGTTCCCTCCCATCTTTCGCATCATCAAGGTCTCTCTCCCCGCTGTCACATCATCAGGTTCCCTCCCATCTTTCGCATCATCAGGGTCTCTCTCCCCACTGTCGCATCATCGGGGTCTCTCTCGTCCGTCGCATCATCGGGGTCTCTCTCCCCACTGTCACATCATCAGGTTCCCTCCCATCTTTCGCATCATCGGAGTCTCTCTCCCCACTGTCACATCATCAGGTTCCCTCCCATCTTTCGCATCATCAGGGTCTCTCTCCCCACTGTCACATCATCAGATTCCCTCCCATCTTTCGCATCCTTGGGGTCTCTCTCCCCACTGTCACTTCATCAGGTTCCCTCCCATCTTTCGCATCATCGGGGTCTCTCTCCCCACTGTCACATCATCAGGTTCCCTCCCATCTTTCGCATCATCGGGGTCTCTCTCCCCATTGTCGCATCATCGGGGTCTCTCTCGTCTGTCGCATCATCGGGGTCTCTCTCCCCACTGTCGCATCATCAGGGGCCTCTCTCGTCCGTCGCATCATCAGGGTGTCTCTCCCCGCTGTCACATCATCAGGTTCCCTCCCATCTTTCACATCATCGGGGTCTCTCTCCCCACTGTTGCATCATCGGAGTCTCTCTCGTCTGTCGCATCATCAGGGCCTCTCTCCCCTCTGTCACAGACATTTACACATCACACTGCGTCCACAAAGCCACCAGCACTGTGGACCCTCCCACACACCCCTCCCACACCCTCTTCTCCCTCCTTCTATCTGGAAAAAGGTTTTGTAGCATATGGGCCTTCATTGCCAGGATGGGAAAGATACTTCCCTCAGACCATCAGACTTCTGAATCAGAACTGAATCATGAACTGTACCCCCCCCAACACACACACACCCCTCAACAGAACCTTTTCTATTTCATTCATTCATTTCATTCATTACTATCTACCTCAATCTTGCATAGCAATCGTACTGCTTTTGCTTACTGCTCTGTATGTGTCTTGTCCTGTAATATTGCATTGTTGCTCTTGTGTTTATCTTGCACTCTCCCCCTCTTTGCTCTCCTTGCACTCTGTATAGTTCTGTCCTGCCTGCACTTGTGTAATCTTGTGTTGTTTCTGTTTTAGTTCTTTGTGTTGCGCCATGTTCCTGGAGGAACAGTGTTTCATTTCACTGTGTATTGTGTATATGGCTGAAATAACAATAAACCTACTTGACTTGACTTGACTATTAAAAAAATTAAAAAACTATTACAAATTATCTTCATCCAACTAGTTATTTTTACACATACTGTATAGACCACAAGGCACTGTATCAGTGACAACTAATGTTTACATGGAACACGAACAAGTTTGCAGGCTAGAGTCCAACTTGCTTCCACACAAGTTTCAATTTAAGTTGGCAAAGATGTATAACTCTTGTTTACATGGCCAAGGCTACAGCGAAGGATGACCCTAAATGCCACCAACACATATCACAATATAGTTGTAGCGCCTATCCTCTTTACCTCTAAAGATGTCAAATGTGTCTCATTGCTTACACAATATGCCAGCACACTTGTGCTCTCACATGCAGTTGTGCACTTTGCGTCATATGATGGAATATTTCACCACAATGTGTAGTATTTCACTGCACTTGCCCTTTAGTGGGATAAATGTGACAAAGCCTCAGTTTTCACTCATCCACACTGCAAAAGTATATGGAAAGCATTATCAAAAGTCTCCATTTTTGGGAGCTGAAAACTCTGGGATAGTGTGGATGAAAAACGGAGAGGAAAGTCTACTTTTTTAAACAAAGTTTAAAGGTGTCGATGTAGCCTTAGATGTGTACTCACACAGTGACACTATGCAATTAAAAAAATTGACATCATTAAAAAATTAAACCAAAACACTCGTGTCATTGGTTCCACAATCCAACAATTTTACACAAACTCAAATTGTAGTTTGAGTAGGATATTAGTACATTCATTAACATACATGTAAACACGCTGGAGAAATATGTCTTACTACTAGGGCTTGGGAATTTATTAAACAATATTTAACCAAATTAATCACACAGTTTTCTATGATTAATTTTGATTAATTGCACCTAATATAAATACTTAAAAATATTTATATGTTGTATCCTCAAAGTAATGTAGATTTAACACAAATGAAACTTAATGGGTCACTGTCACGAATTCATTACTGTAGCATATTAATTTGGTGTCCAAGCAGGTATTTTCTCTAATTTTTAGACAGACTGTAATTACACAACTTCATTGTCTAAGCTGTTGATTTTGCCTCTCGTGTAGTTAATCAGTTTTGGTACCATTTGTTTCTGTAATAAACCAAAGTATCTCATCATATGGAGAGCAAAAGTAATTGAAATGAGATCTTATCACATACCTTGATGGTTTATTGTTGGTTACATGCAAAAAATTTGAAAGATTTAAAAATGTTTTCCCCTACATCAGGGATGGCCAATCTTATCCGCAAAGGGCCAGTGTTCATGTGGGTTTTTGCTGTAGCTCCCTAATTAGATTACTAATTAGAGGACTGATCGGTGGAAGAGTCGTCACACCTGGGTTTGAACAGCTGACCTACAGGCTATCCCAAAAACCTGCAAACACACCAGCCCTTTGCGGATAAGATTGGCCACACCTGCCCTACATGCATTGTTACCTTTTTGTGGTGGAGGAGTTTGCATGCTTCTGTGATCCTGGGAGCTGTGTTGTTGAGGGAAATTGCCCCTGGTAGAGTCCCCCAAGGCAAATTGGTCCTAGGTGAGCGGCCATAAGTGCAATTCAGAAAACCCATATGAAGAAAGACATAAAGGACAATGTTACTCCATCTCATCTTGGAGCCAGCCCCAGGGAGGAAGCCTGAAAAGTGTGCCTGGTGGCCAGGCCTCCACCTATGGAGCCTGGCTGGGCATTGTCAGGTATCAAAACTGGCTCTTGGTACATGGAATGTAACCTCTCTGGTGGGAAAGGAGCCTGAACTGGTGCAGGAGGTAGACTGATAGCGACTAGATAAAGTAGAGCTCACCTCGACTCACAGCTCAGGCCCGGGAAGCAAGCTTCTGGTGTGGGGCTGGACTCTATTCCGCTCTGGAGTTTCCCATGGTGAGAGACACTGGGCAGGGCCGGGCCTGCATATAGCTCCCCAGTTTGGTGCCAGTACATTGGAGTTTACCCCAGTGAATGAGAAGGTTGCCTCCCTTAGACTTTGAACCATGGGATGAACTCACTCTGAATCTGTGTATGCACAGATGACAGCCTATCTGGCCTTCTTGGAGGCCTTGGAGGGGGTGATGGAAGGTACTCCCACTAGACACTCCATTGCCCTGCCAGAAGACTTTAACGTTCAATGAGGTGATGACAGTGGAAGGGTATGATTGGGAGGAATGGCATGCACAACTGGAATTCAAGCAGTGATCAGTTATTGCACTTCTGTCAGGGTCGGTCTCTGTTGTCCCACTGTGTCCCTTCCCCATTTAGCAAACAGGTCATCCTGTCCCTCGTGTTTTCAGTCTGTGTTTTCTCCTGTTTCTTGCAAGCCGCATGGCTCAACATGTTGAGCATGCGGATACCTGTAAATCCTTTTTGTCACGTGTTTGAATACTGCCTCCTCTGTTCTTGTATATTGTTTAATTGTATGAGTTTTTCTAGGTCCTGTGTCTTCTAATTTGTACAGTATTTGGTTTTGGTTAAATTCCTTGTGCCTGTGTTTGTGTTTCTACCTCTCTGTTATTCCCCAGTGTTAGTTTCTGTTTCCCTGTTCAGTTCTGTGAGTTAATTAGTTTCTACCTGTTGCCCGTTCTTGTTCCAGCCCTTGTGTGTTTTCCTGATTGCTCGTTGTCCTACACCTTCCCCAATTGGTTAATGGTCTATTTCACTCCTGCTTGCCATTACCCTGTTCGGTTTTTGTATTTAAGTTGCTGTCTGAGTTATAGTCCCGAGTGGTTCATTGTTTGAGGTCTGTGCTGTTTGTTTGTTGCTGGTGGTAGATGTTTGATAATTTGAGAGTCGCCGTGGTTAGATGTGTATTCGGTTTTTGTTTCTTAGTTTCTGTTAATCCCCTTTAGTTTTTGACCCCTAAGGGTGGCACCAGAGCACCTTAGGCTGCAGTTTGATGATCGATTTTGTAATCGTATTGCTGGATCTGCGTCTGTTTTGGACACTTGGATGAGGAGAGGAGCTAACCTGTCAACTGATCACCACCTGGTGGTGAGTTGGTTCTGATAGAGAGGTAAGATGCCAGACAGACCTGGTAGACCCAAAAACATAGTGAGGGTGTGATTGGAGCATTTGGCAGAGGCCCATGTCCGGGAACACCTCTGGCAGAACTTCTCTTGCATCCTGAGGGAGTCAGGTTACATTGAGCCTGAATGGACCGTGTTTCGAGATCCCATTTCTGAGGTGGTTATGTGGAGATGTGGCCATAAGGTTGTTGGTGCCTGTCATGGCATCAATCCCCAAACCCAGTGCTGTCAGGCTGATGAAGGAGGCCTTCTGAACTTGGTTAGTTTGTGAGACTCCTGAAGCAGCTGACAGGTACTGGCAGTTGGCTTTGGCAGTTACTGAAGCAAAAACGCAGATGTGGGAGGAGTTTGGAGAGGCCCTGGAGAAGGATTCTCGGTTAGCCTCAAAAAGATTCCAGCAAACCGTCAAGGCAACTTGGGAGGGGGGAAACAAGGCTTTACTGTTTACTGTTTATAACAGGTATGGAGACCTGTTGACCTCAACCTGGGATAGGTGTTGGAAAGAATATTTTGAGGATCTCCTGCATCCCACTGATGTTGGAGGAAGTAGACCTGGAAGAGGGGGACTTACCCATCTCTAGGGCTGAGGTCAGTGAAGTGGTCAAAAAATCTTTGGTCGTAAAGCTCCAGGGGTGGATGAGATTTACCCTGAATTCTTAAAAGCTCTTGGTGTTGTTGGGCTGTCTTGTCTGACACACCTCTTTTACATTGCATGGACTTTGGGGACAGTGCCTTTAGACTGACAGACTGGGGTGGTAGTCCCAACCTTTAAGAGAGAGGACCAGAGAATGTGTCCCAATAACAGAGGGATCACACTCCCCAGCCCCCCTGGTAAGGTCTATGCTGGGGTACTGAAGAGGAGGGTCTGCCCATTGGCCGAACCTCGGATTCAGGAGGAACAATGCGAATTAGGTTATGCTCAATGCAAGCAATGTTTCTCATATGGAGAAACATAGACACAGAGCTACTATGCTTGATCCAAGCAAATTTAATTCAGTTCTAAAGTGTATTGAAGTTGCCATGACTGGGTAACAAAGATAACATTTTCAGCCATATTACAAGTGTTGATAAGTGCACAAGATATTGTATATTAAAATGCATAATATAGTTAACATGCAACTTGCAAGGATTTGGTAATCCATATACTGTTTTAAAGCTATATATTGCTTAATACTGATGACATACATTACTACAGATTTACTTCATATGTACTGTGTAGTTAGCTACCTCTGATATTATTGGAGTTTGATAGGGCTCTCATTATGGGTTTGCATGAGGCCGGGTGGTCGTATCGTGCAACTGGCCAGCATGTGACTTGCAGATGTCACAGTCACCTGATGTTGGAACCAATGGGCACATGAGGGCACCCACACATGTCGTGAAGGTTCCCATCACCTAAAACAGACCACATCAAAGGAGGATTGTCATATTGAGCATCAAGCATTACAGAACCCCATGACATCTGTGCCTGCTATCTGGACACAGGGGTTGGACTCTCCACAACACCCTGTGTCATCCCACACCATGTCTCGACAACTGGCATCAGCTGGACTATGGGTCCACCATGTGTTGGCTGCTGTTAACACCAGCACAGAGACCATGTTTGAAGTGGTACCATACCCAGGAGGAACAGACTGATGATAAGTGGCGTTGCACCATGTTCAGTGATGAATCTTGGTTTAGCATTACCACTGATCACTGTCATGTGCATGTATGGCAGTGCCCAGGGGAGAGAACCAATCCTGTCAATGTTGTGGAGAGACACAACAGCGTTACTCCTGGGATCATGGTGTGGGGCTACGACTTCAGGTCAAGTCTCGTAGGGATTTGGGGGACCCTGTCAGTGCCGCACTACCTCAGTGACATCCTGCGTCCACATGTCTTACCCCTCCTGAGACAGCACCCTGGTACAGTCTTTCAACAAGACAATGCCCATCCACACATGGCACGTGTGTCTATGGACTGCCTATGTCATGTTCTCCTGTGGCCAGCCAGGTCGCCCAATCTTTCCTCAGAGATGGATACAATGGCTGCACAACTCCCTTCCGCACTATATCACTGTATGTATCAAGGCTCGGGGGAAGGATGCCACACTGCCAGCTCTGTTGTCCATTAGATCTGACATTATAATCATTGTGAGTCACATGACCACGTGCAGATTCATTTCATTTCCACCACTCTGTCTGGGTGCTTAACTTTTTTCTCACTGAATGTACATAGGAAAAAACTAAATATTTTACAGCTTTGTGAAGAGAATGAAAAGTTCCAGAGTCACTGACTCGAATGTGTGAGTTATGAGGCATCCTTGATCGCTTATCCATTTGCAAATAGCACTAGTCATACAATAAAGACACGATGATCCGACAGTTGTTATTGGGTCAAGAAAACAAGTGAAAATGCTCAATTTGATTCACATAAACAAAAGCACATGTCTGGGTTCAGTTTACACTGACTGAATAGCTTCGACCTTTTGTCATGCCCCGAGCGTTCTAATCCTCCTGTGTGCCTTGCCCTCTTGTATACCTCGTGTAGAATCCTCCTGGTTACCAGTTGTCTTCTAGTCTTGCCTAATTGATTATTTAAGTGCTTTTCTGTGAGTGTTTCCCTAGTCTGGTCATTAATGTCGTAATGTCACAAGTGCCTTGTGTTCCTGAGTGTGTTGCCCTCCAATAAATCCTGTGTTTTGCCCAATATCTCAGACTCCTGAGCCTGTTTCCCTGTCCTGCGTACCCCTTTTACTTTGTCACGTGAGGAAAATACAACAGAAATACATCAATTCATAGATAACATGAGCAGTAACTTTGTAAATTACATTTGTCACTTGTTTTCTAATGTTGATTGCTACTGTGAAAGCCTGTCTTTATAAATAATTGCAAACTGATATTAACTAGCTTGTTCTATTAGCATTTTTCAATTCTTGTATGAGACTTTTTTTGCATCTATAAGACTACAAAGCATAAATAAAACATTGTTTTACTTGAGACACTAACTGACTAATTTGAACATGTTCCAGGCTCTTGCCTTTCAGAGTGGACATAAGGTAATTGTCAAATAATAAATTTGTCAATATTTTGTTAAAACATCATCATCAATCATAAACTAAAAGAAATAGTTTTGTTTACTGTTTATGCTTCCGTGCTTCCCCTGGTAACATTATATTTCAAGTCACAAACCTTGCAAACTGTCAATTCCTGCAAATAGAGTCTACAAAAGTTCTCTGCATGGTGCTTGGGAGATGTCTCAACAAGACAGGATAGACTACCAATAACATGAATAAATTTCAAATACAGTTAGAGCTGCTGTTTCCTAGCATTCGTTCATTCAGTTGCATGAATTCTTCCATCGTCAGGCTTCCAAGGTGACCCATTATAAAAAGCCTGAATAATACACAGTGTCCAGTCCTCGTGTGTGCCACGCCCCCTCACCATCCACGTGTGCTTCCCCGATTGTGCCCACCTGTTGCCAGTTATGTTCGTCTTGTCCTGTGTATATCAGTCCACGTCTACCATTCTTTGCCAGATCCGTCATTGATGTGATGTGCGTCCTAATAAACCCCCCGTACCCTGCATTCGCGCCTGCCTGCCTGATTATTCCCCGCTTCCTGCCTGACCGTGTACCCGTGGACATGACACACAGCATGTATAAAAACATACAATAGCCATGGATTATGCTTAACAATCCATACTTTTCTTCCAACCTGGCCGCTAATCAGCCACTAGTGCACATGAACTTAACTGTGACCATTCAGCCTGCTCTGATATCCCACAGAAAGAGGAAAGAAAAAAATACTGCAGTAAGTATAAACATGGTGAGTATATCCACAGGCTAATACTGCAGTCTATAAACATGATTGTAAGCACAGGTTGATACTGCAGTCTATAAACATGATGAGCATCATGTTTACAGAGGCACCTGACCACTAGGGGCACACTATTTTCAGTGGCTAAAATTAGGTGGGGTGCAGAATAGGTGCAGTGTTCAAGAGCATCAAAAAAGATTTAACAAAATCTTGTTGAAGATTTAACAAAAGTGACGCATAATATAATAGGTGATATTGATGATGATGACCTGGAACTGGAGATTGGTGAAGCTCTCAAAAACTACCCTGTAGGCAGGTGTGGACTTAGGACAATCCCAAAAAATTCCTCAAAAATCTGAAGTATAATTAGATTGGTTTGGGTTGTGAGCCCAACATGATTTATTTTCATGGAGCCCAAAATCACTAGCAGCGTCCCTGCCCAATATGCGCAGCCGGTTCACCGACTGATATTATCAGTTGCACTTACACAGGGGGACTCCTGAAATAATATCCAAACCCTAACAATGTAGTAGATCTACAATACACAAAGACACCTCCAGCAGAAAACAGCGAAAATCATGGCAAAAAGCAGACTGTAGGTGGAGAAGAGTGAATGAAACGTTTGTAAAAAAAGCTGCAGTCCTCCATGGCACTGTCACGGATAAGCATACAGACTGGCATGGCTTATGTTTGTGGTATGAGCAGAAAGATAGTATTCATACCGGCAGGTCATATTAAGCTGCCATGGTCTCATATATATATATATATATATATACCACAAGACAGGAAAATTAATACATGTTACACCACTCAAAGGCTTGGACCTGCCACAAAGGAGGTAGAAGTGTCATATTACATAATCTGGCCGCCTTACCTCAATATAGTAGAAATGGTTTTGAAGGTGTTTGACCAGATAGTGAAGGAAAAGCAGCCAATGAGTGCCCAGCATATATGTGGGACCTCCCTCATGACAGCTGCAAAATCATCCCAGGAGGCCAACTCATGGAACTGGCAGGAGTAAATGGAAACAGTAGGGTCAGCCAATTTGTGGCAATTTGGGTTATGGGCCTTGCTCAAGAGCCCAGTGGTGGGATCACTCTTGTTACCCAGGGATTTGAACCAGCAACCTTCTGAGTCCCTACCCACAGAGCTGTTCCCTGCCCCACAAACCTTTCCTGTGCCTCTGTGTCCTGGCTCCCATATCTTGTTCAACTTCCTTCCTAAGTCCTAACGTTGTACTGTGGTCTTGGTGGTGATGGATCGTTTTTCCAACTGTCATCTCCTTCTTCCTAAGCTGCTATCTGCCAAAGAGCTTATATTTTGGAGGTATGGAATGTCAGATGACTTTGTCAGGGACCAGAGTCTTAAGTTCATAACCAGGTTCTGGAGAGTCTTCCCAGATGAATGGAGAGGCTGAACCTAGACACATCGAAGGTCCTCCACTCATACCATGCCATTGGCAGTAGCTGGGAGACTGGGAGGGGTTCGGCTGAGAGGAGCAGTCTTAGGTTCCTGTGTCGAACATCCTAAATCCATCATTAATTGCCAATGGGATGTGAGCAAAGAAGCATTCCAGTCTACCTGCACATGTACGTGTTCATGTGTGACAAATAAAACGTCATTGTCGTCATTTATCTGCATGTCTTTTGACTGCGGGAGGAAAGAGGAACTACACACAACACAGAAAGAACAAGCAAACTCCACACCTTACAGAATGGAGGTGGCATTTCAATCATTGCCCCGCGGAGGTTCTGAGCAAGTCTTCCTCACTGTCAAATACAATTTTTTCCATGTCCCTCAGCAGTCCAGTTGCATTTCTTAATGAAATTGGTGGTCCTCTGCAAACCCAGATCCCTGTATTTAAATATTTTAAATATTTAAACTTTTCAGAAGCTCTTATTATTAACATTGTAACGTTAAAACACAATTTAGAAAAACTACTTGTGGATATATATATATATATACACAATAGGTAGTTTATTTGGTAGAATTCATTTCTAGCTGTATTTTACACCATGTATCAAGTTATGTTACACTCATTAGTTTAGATTTAGAGGAGTGATCCCTCTCAGTGATGTCACATTTAATGCTGGTTTACAAAAAAAAAAACATATGATTAACATATCTCATTACATAATTAAAACTTTTTTCTTACAATTTTTATTTAGAGATCCCCCAAACCTACGTTAAAACGGTTTATGCTGAACTCCAGGCAGACACTCACTTCCAGACCCACGAGTAAAAAGACAACATAGAGAGCAATGAGCGGCTTTGTATGTGAACTTAACCCAATGTGACCTTTTATCATAACCAGCAGTTAACTAATAAAAGGTTAAGTGAAATAGTTGAATTTAAACGTCTCATGTCGATTAAGTTTCATAAAGATTATATTATTTGATTGTGCAAACTGCAACTGGCTTGGTTAGTTAACAGCATGGGCACAAATGGAAATGCTGTCAGGGCTTAAGAATTAATGAGTAAGAAGCCGGTCAAAAAATGGGGCCAGACCTGCCATTTATTACCATAAAGTTACTCAATTACCAGAAACTCAGAATCATTTAGTTCATAAACAGTGCTGCCAGACGGCCCCATTTATTACCAAGAAGAGATTCAGTAAATTCCCATTATTTACATCTAAGTGTCTCTAGTAGAAGATCTTTAGGTCGCTATATATTTTACGTGTGTTGTATTTCTTTCTGGAACATTAGGATATTTGTGACAGGAGAGTGACAGGGGCACTATAGTCGACCCTAAGGTAAGGTTATTTTTCCATAATAGATGGCCTGACATTCGTGGAGAAATCTCGCAAATTGTACATAATTTAAAAAAAATCTCGCAAAGTCAGTGTCCATAATACGGGAATTAACGTACTTAAGCTACCATATTAGTGAAGATGAATAACATTAAAATGGAAAGATTAATTTGACGGTATATGCTGTAACTATGACAGTAATAAAAAACGAACTGTATACACCGACTACAGAATCACCTTATAAGGCCGACGTGACGACACACCTCTGACCTCGGTATACCCGTCCGACCCCCCAATGCTAATATGCCTAGTCCCCTAATTATACTGGTTTATAATTCTTTTGTAAGAAATATGTATTTTAAAAGTCCACTGTAGCATGCTACCGTAGACCGCGCCTGTCACCATATGCGTCGTTATTAGGAGTATAAAACAGTTATTGTGAAACGCGCGGCTAGTGAGTCTTGCTCAGCCACGCTGCGGCGGATGTGTGCAAGCGCGGACCCTATTGGCCATATGTGGAATTAGCGGGGCTGGACTCGGTATCGCTCCCATTAGGCGGAACCTTCGCGATTCGGCCGCACATTTCGCCCTGGAGCCTCGTCGCTATTTGGCTGCTTCACGGCAATAAAGTGCCAGTGTGGAGTACCGCGCAGAGAGACATAGGCGACATCTGTTTTCTGGTACTTTTCCATTCTTCTAGATTTCATAAAGCTATTATTTTTCTTTATTTTGTTTGGTTTTTCACGTGAATGGGATACTGTGCGATACAGGCTGGGGAATTTGGGGGCAGACCAAGTCCGCTGCGACCACTGTGCTCTGAAAATACTTCGAGGAAAGTGATATCGCTATTTACCAACTTCGGACAAGCTGAGATTTGGAATCGGAAAGCAGTGGGTCATTTTAGAGACTTGCTATTTGCTAGAGACCTGCTGTCAAACATGTATTTATTTATTTTAAAACGATTATTATAATCAGTCAAGCCGGCGCGTTTTTATAAACAAGATTTCGTTACATTGTTGTGTAAACGAGATTTCGTTACATTTGTTGCTTGCGGAACACGGGTTGAAACTATCTGCTTTTAGTTCTGGGCGATTCAGATTACTGAGCTCCTAGATGGAAAATGTTCTTAAAAACTACTGGCTGTGTACTGTGGAGTTTTCAGTAATTAAACGGAAATACATTACGGTGTATGCTTGATTTTCCTTTGCAGATTGTTTTCCGGATGAGCGACTGAAATTTGTTTTGCATTTTTGCTATCAGGATTTTATTTGACGCACTTCCATTACCGACTTTTATCGACGACTGAAAGGTAATCACGGCGCGGGGAGTTTCGCTTGGGCTTTCCTTGTTTTGAGCTGTCCCAGAAATGGTGGGGCACTTACATTTGCAAGCTATGGATGACAGTCTGAAAGGAAAGAACCGGGAGGGCTTGCTCGACAGTCCGGATTCCGGACTGCCCCCAAGTCCCAGCCCGCCCTTCTACTCGCTGTCCCCGGCTCTGGTGGAGCCGCGCTCCGTGAGCTGCGCTACCCCCTCCGATCAACATGGACAATGGAGGAGAGAATGCAGAGAGGGAAAGCTGGTAAGGAAACAAGTCAAATCTATTCTTCAAACGATAGATGCGACACTTTAAACAGCGCATGGAGTAAACGTCAGTGTTTGAACAACATTGCAATTACAATAAAGTTTACTTGACTTGACTTGAGATTAGGGTGATAGATAGATGGATGGATGTTCGGTCGGTCTGTATGCCTTACCGTGGAGAAGAAGTTACCCCGACAGGTCTGCGAAACAAAATGAAAGTTCATATAATTTCATTGAACAGTAGATTTCATATTCTTATATGTTGCCCACTCACAATTGACGTAATGTTAGCCTATATATTTTCAAGGGATATTTAAACACGGGTGTAATCGGTATTATCACGACATATGAAATAAGCGTTAGATTGACCTCCACGCCAACATCAGTATTTTTGCTTAAATTAGTATCATGAATGTCAACAAGTCTATGCTCATTGTTTACATCCTTAAATGCAGATGAGCACATACAGTTTGTTTATGTGTAAATTATTTACAATTACTGACATTAATAATGGTGACACATTTGACAGCTAAGGTGTCAGATGTAAGAAATCCTATCCTTGCTTTTGATTTAACAACTGTCGCTGATAATGAATATTTCATTTTATTTTATTGTTTATGCGTTTATTGAAACTAACAAAACATACATATTTAAATAATATGTTTCATTTCAGTTATGGGGCTAGACGGTCAAGGAGGTTTCAGTCTGATATTTTGGTTAACAGGTGCTGAGCTTTGAGTTATATAATCTAAGAATCAAAAGGTGTTCATATGAAGAAGAACTTTTAAAAAATGTATTCTTTAAAATTAACCAACATTTTGGATCATGTCACTCTTGTTTGACAGAACAGACAATACAATGATATGTCCGGCATTTTCCACAAATGATTTCTTAGCTTTGTCAAGTTTGATAGTAAATGGTTGTAATGACTTGGTAAATGGTCATTTCCAGCGCATCAGCAGAGCTCTGCTTCTCGCAGCTTGGCCGTGACTCTCATCGCTAACCTGCAGCTCAGACTCTATGCCTCTTCATATCACATCTTCACATCTTCACCTCCCCCAGGATTTACCGTACACCGACTGCACCCCCCCGCAGATTCTCTCTCTAAACAGAGATGGGGCAGCCGAGCACCACAGAGTCCTCAGCATGTCTTCTAGATCCACCTGCCTTGTATCTTACCGCTCGTCCAGGTTATGGTGTTTGTAGGCCAGCAGCGGGGGGTGAGTGCCAAGAAGCTTAGGGGGGCAGGATCTGGGTAGAAATGGTGTCTGGGGTAAGCCGAGGGCTCACCTCTCACTGATGGTGCTGCATAGCTCCTCATACCAAATGATGCCATGGCGACAGACAGCAGCCCTCCCCACAGAGAATGCTGGGAGATGGGGGGTGCATGGGGCCCGAGGCCATTGGGGGGTTATGTACACCAAACGGTACCGCCAAAGCTCTGCTGCTCTACTACTGTCCAAACCCTGAGAAGCTCGATGCGTTCACAGCAGGAAGGGCAGCACAGTGATGAAAAACACGGTACAGCGCCTCCATGAGGGTGGCAGTGGTACGAATTCCTGCCCTGCGTTCCCAGGCCCCCTGGCTCCAGCGCTAATCCCCCTCTCTGCTTTGCGGCACGTACAGCCTTCCATTGTTTTCTAGGAAACGTTCCCAAATTCTCTCTTTGCCACTGCTTTCTTACTGCTTTCCTCCAAATGCAAATACTCTGAAGTCTGATTGCCCTTGATCTTGTGTTAGAACAGAGCTGGCTAATAGATCAAAATATGTGTGTGCTTTTTGGTTCATTATTTGTGGAGTGTACCATGAATAAAAATAGGAAGGAACAACCCTCAATATAAGCGTGCTCCAACCAATGTGTGCAGGCATAAAACGGTCATCTGTACCCCCTGATCTAGAATAGTGAGATCCTAACTTGTTGGTTTTAGGAAGTGTTTTCAGGTGTCACACAGCCATGTTTCTCATTCGGTTCTCTTTTACTTGCTTCCTCTTTCATTTGTTTTATCTCCTGTTCAGATTGTGTCACGAAGAGAAGAGTGCCCCCCCCCATAAAGTTGGGGCACACACGCACAAGTGCAAGTGCGCACACACACACAGGTCACGCATTCCTCCTTTCCTCAGTAGCTTCCAGAGGCTTCCAGGATTACAGAGAGAGGCTCAAATAGCTTCACACTGTCTTTTCTTTGCGCCCCCCCCATATCTAACTCATGCACATTCTGACTGGACCCCCCACAGCGGAGAATTCCATGCCTGGGATTTGTTTTTCTTTTTTCCAGTTCTGCTGCTCGGCTCTCCCTGAGCGGCTCCATTTTAGCCTGCTCTCTTTGCGTAGCCTCCTCGGAGTTCTGATTACGTGACCGTGCCACACGGAGAGCTTGCATACTGTTGCATAAGATTCCGGTGACCTCCATTTTCTAATTTAAACCCAGTGGGGCGGGTGGGGCCAAGGTCTAAAAAAGAGCAGAACCTAAATCTTGCAAATGTCGTGCGGGCTAAGAGTGAGTACGCCTTAAGTGTCCCACGGACTTGTTTTTGCAGGGGCCTGTGCCTGTGTCGTGATGTTCGCTAGAGCAAGAATGAAAAATGGGAAGGTGGTTAAAAGCAGGGGGCAGCTGCCTTCCTGGGCCTGGAAGGTTAACATGGCGGGTACACTATCCATCAGCGGGCAGCTGCCTTCCTGGACGTGGAGGGTTAACGTGGAGGGTACACTATCCATCAGCGGGCAGCTGCCTTCCTGGACGTGGAGGGTTAACGTGGAGGGTACACTATCCATCAGCGGGCAGCTGCCTTCCTGGACGTGGAGGGTACACTAACCCTGCTGGAGGGTGCCAGTCAGTTAACTACCAGCAGTTTCGCTACGCTGCCCCCTGTTGTCTTGCCTGTACCACGTTTTTTTCTTTGCTGTGATTTATAGTGTACCTGATGGAGAGCTTATTCCCAGCCCCCTCCCTCCATTAACCGCAATGTGCCCCCCAGCCCTGGCCAATTAACAGCTGTGTGGTCTGTCCTCCTCTCAGTCCCCCTCCCTGGCACCTTCCAAGTTTCTCAGTCCTCTGAGGCTACGTGCAGCAGTCTTTCCCTGTGCGTGTTTGTGGTCTGCATATACCTTTCCTTGTGGGGAACAAATGTCACCACATCCGCTTTTTTTTTGTTTTTTTTTTTGGGACCAGTGTCCAGCTCCATTTTTCAAAAATATGTGACTGCAATAAAAAAAACTAAAAACACAAAAACTCTTGTATTTTGTTACTTAATGTTATAGTTAGGGCTGGGTAGGGGTTAAGATTATAGTTGGCATTAGCATTTTGAATGAGCGGTCCCCACAAAGATATGATTATAGGTCTGTGTGTGTGATCAGCAAGTCCCCCCTTTCCCTGCCATGACATTCCTGGGGAGAAGGAGCTGGCCTCACTACTGGCCCGTGGAGGGAATGGAGATCCATGGCACTCCATTTTTGTTTGCTGTGTCGGCTGTTTCCACTCCCAGATCCTTGTACGGGACCAATGTGGTGTCCCGTGGCATCCTACAGGCCCTGCCCCCTCACCTGCATCCTCACCCTGCTCCACCCTGCAGCTGCTGCTGCATGCGGTCACCACCAATGACTGAGCTACCGTGTCACAGGTGGGGGGGTGGTGTGGGGGGCATGGTCATCTCTGTATCCCTGTGACCTTGACCAGGATTGGCTTAGCCTGGGGAAGGGGGCTGGTGTGTGTGCGCAACTGTGTGTGTGTGTGAGAGAGAGAGAGAGAGAGAGAGGAACTGGGATGAGCAAGTGCTGCTGGCATCACTTAAAAGGCATTATTACGTGGATTTAAATACAGCACCTTTTGGAGCCCTTTGTCTTTTCATCTGCTTGAACTGTACTTCTCCATTTCTCCTCACTTCGTTCCTCTTACCCTTCCCAAAGACTTATAATTGCCCTACACACACAGACAGACACAAAGACACGCAGACAGACACACACAGACACACACAGACAGAGACAGAGACACAGACAGAGACACAGACAGAGACACAAAGACACACAGACAGAGACACACACAAAGACACACAGACAGACACACAGACAGAGACACACACAGACACACAGACAGACACACACACAAAGACACACAGACAGAGACACAGACAGAGACACAGACAAAGACACACAGACAGACACACAGACAGAGACACACAAAGACACACAGACAGACACACAGACAGAGACACACAAAGACACACAGACAGAGACACACACAGACACACAGACAGACACACAGACAGAGACACACACAGACACACAAAGACACACAGACAGAGACACACACAGACACACAGACAGACACACACACAAAGACACACAGACAGACACACAGACAGAGACACACACAGACACACAGACAGAGACACACAAAGACACACAGACAGAGACACACAGACAGACACACACAAAGACACACAGACAGACACACAAACAGAGACACACACAAAGACACACAGACAGACACACAGACAGACACACAGACAGAGACACACACAGACACACAGACAGAGACACACAAAGACACACAGACACACACAAAGACACACAGACAGACACACAGACAGACACACAAACAGAGACACACACAAAGACACACAGACAGACACACAGACAGACACACACAAAGACACACAGACAGACACACAGACAGAGACACACACAAAGACACACAGACAGACACACACACACACCTTTTAGCAGATGCAGAAGAGGACATGGAGAGGAGGAGGGTGACTGAGGAAACAATCCATCTCAGAATAGATTTAGGCTGAACTGCTGCTTCCTGTTGGTCTAGTCTGATATTGTTCTGCTCAATCTGGATAGTAGGACCAAGACATTTCCCTTTTTTGGTAACAGATGTTTTATTGGTCCATTTGGTTTTGTGCTGTTGACCAGGATCAAAGGTAACATTAAAAGCAGCAGCATTGCATTTACCAAGAGGTTTGCCCATCCTGTGGTCAGTGTGAATCCCAGTGCTGCCCCTTCATCACCTTGGCTACTGTGTGATGAGTATACTGTTGTAGAACTGCTGCTGTCACATCACCTGGGTGGGTGAAGTGGCTCCCCATTGATTCTGTACACTGCTTTAGGTGTCTGGAAAAGTGCTATATAAACATGACATTCATTCATTCATACCTACTGAAATAATGGAGATGATTGCATTGCATGATCCAGAGATTTCTGCTGTGGAGGACCTCATATTCCTCACTACATCCCTGAACGGTTTTGCCAATTTGCCCCCTTACAGCACTGTGCAAGAAACACCACACAAAGTAGTTCTCTTTAAACTGCAGAATAGAATGTTAATCTGCCATTTATATTTGATTCATTGTTTCAGTTTTAATTGTTGCATTTCCTTTCAATTATGAAATTAATGATTAAACTATTATTTAATAAAAATGATTATTGAATTAATAAAATAACAATGGTGACAATTTCATAATTATTTATATTATGCTAAATTATAATTATTACATTAATTAGCTTGTTTTAAAATTATGTAATAAAAAATGTATTATTAAATTATTTCAATTATATTATCCTGCAGATGATTTCATTAGGTTTGCTTTTTTACAAGGGGCAATCAATTACACAATCTGGTGGTTTTCATTAAGAATGCTGGTGTAAAGGCTTTAATTATGACAAAACCTCCTCAGTGACTGTCCATGGCGTGTGAGTGGAGGCCCGTTCCTTTGGCTTCTGACAGTTTGTCCCTCCACAGCTACCATACCTGCTGCTGAATTCCACGGGGGCAGATGCCAAGTGCCGCTTGTACCCTATGGTGTTTGGAGAGAGCATTGAGGTCAATCCTGAGCCGGAGCAGGAGATCAGGTAACAGGCTGCGGGGGTGTCGCTGAGCAACACACAGGAAGTGCTCTGAGCACATATCTGTGTGCTGTCTGGGACAGAAAGGTGCTGCTTTGCTGTGTTGGGCATTAGGGCTAAAACGCTGTTGTTGCTGCCCTCTGCAAAGCCTTATATGTGCACAGTGCAGTCTAGAAATAGATGCACAATTTTGTATTTGTGTTTGAATGAAAAGCAGAGGGGTAGTGGCCTCATACCTCCAGAATCGTAGGTTTGAATCCTGTGTGTGCAGTGTGTCTGTGTGTGTCTGCTTGTATGTGTGTCTGTTAGTGTGTGTGTGCAGTGTGTCTGTGCAGGCAGTTTGTGTGCATTGTCTGTGTATGTATGTGCACAGTGTGTGTCTGTCTGTGTATCTGTGTGTGTGCAATGTGATTGTGTGTGTGCAAAGTGTATCTGTGTATGTGTGTGTGGTGTTTCCTCTGGTATTCTGCACAAGTCCAAATAATCATATACACCATGTTCCAAATTATTATGCAAATCATATTTAAGTGACATAAAGATTTTTTTTTTTTTCTCTCAATAAAACTCATGTATGGTATTGTGTCTCAGGGCTCTTTGGATCACTCAAATCAATCTTGGACACCTGTGATAATTAGTTT
>JAODKF010000046.1:206288-220613 GCA_026779585.1 Mormyrus proboscirostris | reverse complement strand
ATGTGTTTACGCAGAGGGGAGACGTACCCCTGGTGCCCTGCTAGCTGGTGTAGGAGACCCCGTTACGTATCACACCGGCACTGAGAATGTGTTTACGCAGAGGGGAGACGTACCCCTGGTGGCCCTGCTCGCTGGGGTAGGAGGCCCCATGTGGGTCAGAATCTGAAAGTCCACTAGGTGGGGACACAGGCTCGATGCCATCTGCGGGAAGGCTGCTCGGGGACATCTTGTTCTGGATAGGAGATCTGGACACATACACCACAGATTCAGCAGCCATTGCTGGGAACCATCACTACCATACTGCCAAATCCTCTCACTCCATACCGGTCTCTGCCACGCTCCCCATGGACTCCCTCAGGGGAATAGTGTGCAACCAGGCCAGGTTCTTGGGGGGTGCTAGGGGGGCGTGTGAGGTCCAGCACTGGTGAGCTGTGGTAGCTGTAGGCTGCTGGCTGGTTAGCCTGCTGGGATTGACGTGTGTAGTCCTTGGTGATCACCTCCTATTCAGCACATGGGGAGCAGAGCAGGCGGGCTTTCCGTGAAGTTAACCAACCAAACAACCAAGCATTCCTAAACAGCAAAGCCTCCCACCCCAGCATGCAAAACATTATTATGGAGTGAGGACCAGCAGTGGGTTGGTGTTGTGAAGACTGGGTAGAACTTCTGTGATGCTGAACTTGACTGTGGACAGATGCAGCAGCTATCATATGTGAATGGAGGAAAGGCTTACGTGGGGTGACAGGTGTTGTCACAAGTAGGCAGGGCTTACAGTGTCATAGATGTCATCACACGTGGGTGGAGCCTATGCAGACGTAGTTGTTATTACATGTGGATTGGGAATTGTGCAGGGAAGACTTACACTGATGTGCTGGGCCAGAGTGACCACCCTCTGGCTGCCCTTGACATAGGGTGACGTGGGCTGCTGGCTTGGGAGGCCGGGGGATGGGCTCCTTTCGGATGGGGGGTGGTAGAGGCTGTGCTGCTGCTCCAGGGACTTCTGTTGCAGAACTGCGCAGATGGGTGGACCAGGGTACGTGCCAACACAGCAGGAGAGGAGCAAATGAAACAAACAGGAAGCAGAACACACACAAAGACACAAACGCAGGTGTAGGACAAGACAGGTGAACAGAGACGTACGGTGAAAAATAATAGACAGATGCTCAGTTACATAATTCATGTCAGTTTCCAGGCGACTTCAGAGTGACTGGACCGCTAACTGCAGTCAGTGTGTGGCACTGTGAGCTGTAGCTCAGTAACGGCTGCTGACAGTGCCCCCTGCAGGCCAACCAGAAACACAATACACAGACAGGAAAGCAGATTAAGAAGCAGACGAGTGCCTGGCAGGAGAGCAGTGTGGAAGCATCGACATCATAACCACTGCCTGCATCTCGGTCCTGATAGGTATCAGCTTTGCAAATCACAGTTGCATCGCATCTTGAATACTTGGTATGTATTATACACACACACACACACACACACTATATAATATTGCCTGATTTTATGTTTTTCAGAAATACTATTACTACTATGATTATAACATCATAGCACATTCTCAAAACACCTTGCTGTTTACTTCTTCAGTTTGCAACTGAAAGACTGACAACTATTCTCAAAATAATATTAAATGTCAGCAGCCATACCACCTTTAATTCAGACCAGGTATTCCATCTGAAACTAAGCAAGTTGGGGCCTGGCTAGTACTTGGATGGGAGATCCACTAGGAAAGCAGGGTTACTGCTGGAAGAGATTTGGTGTGGCCAACAAGTTAGTCTATCCTGTGGTCTGTGTGGATCCCAATGCAGTGATGGGGCACTGTGCTGTAAAAATAACACTGTGCTTCAGATGAGATGTTAAACCGAGGTCCTGACTTACTGAGGTCACAAAAGATCTCTGGGCATCTTTTGAACAAGCAGGCATGTAATATTTGTTCATATGGAAGAAAAAAGATACATTTCATTTCGTACTTAATACGACAAAGTTGAGTACGCTTCACAAGGAAACAACTGTAAAAATCTTGCCATCGCATTTAAAGTGGGCAGCATTATGGCTGCAGTGCAGCAGAGTATACGGAGTGCCAAGTAGCTGCTACCCGAGGCTACCAGCTTCTGGCCTGGGAGAGACTGTTAAACTTCTCTAATAACTATCTCAAGTGCTCAATTAGCTGCTCATTTTGTTCTGACGTTTAATTTTGCCTGAAGTATACACCTTTGTGTCTGTGTGTGTGTGTGTGTGTGCGTTTTTGTTTAGTAACTGAAGACTGCATCAGTAAGATAATCCTCTTGGTAATAGTACCTGGTCATCTGTTTCTGAATATCCAGTTGTTCATTATGATTTTAAGCTGCAGCAGTAAGGAGGTCACAGAGGCGAAGTGTTAACAAGGACAAAGAACCGCAGTGGTAAGGTCATCACAAAGGTACAGCGGTGAGGAGGTGATGGAGTTGCCATAATAAGGTCAAAGAGGTACAGTGGTAAGAAGGTTATGGAGCTGGAACAATAACGAGGTCAATGAGCCGGTTAGGTGGTCACAGAGGTACAGTGGTAAGGAGGTCAGGGAGGTGAAGCAGTAACGAGGTCGAAGAACTGCAGCAGTAAGGAGGTTATGGAGGGAAAAAAGTAATGAGGTCAAAGAGCTGCAGTGGTAAGGAGGTCAGGGAGGAGTAGCAGTAACAAGGTCAAAGAACTGCAGTAGTAAGGAGGTCATGGAGGGAAAAAAGTAGTGAGGTCAAAGAGCTGCAGTGGTAAGGAGGTCAGGGAGGAGAAGCAGTAACAAGGTCAAAGAATTGCAGCAGTAAGGAGGTCATGGAGGGAAAAAAGTAGTGAGGTCAAAGAGCTGCAGTGGTAAGGTGGTCAGCGAGCTGCAGCAGTAAGGATGTCACAGAGGCTAAGTGGTATGGAGGTCAGAGAGCTACAGCAGTAAGGTGGTCAGGGTGGTGAAATAGCAACATGGTCAGGGAGGTGCAGTAGTAAGGAGGTCACATAGGTGAAGTGGTGAGGAGGTTATGGAGCTGCAGCAGTAAGGAGGTCAGGGAGGTGAAACAATAAGGAGGTCAAGGAGCTGGTAAGGAGGTCACAGAGGTACAGTAGTAAGGAGGTCAGGGAGAAGAAGCAGTAATGAGATCAAAGAGCTGCAGCAGTAAGGAGGTCATGGAGGGAAAAAAGTAGTGAGGTCAAAGAGCTGCAGTGGTAAGGAGGTCAGGGAGGAGAAGCAGTAACAAGGTCAAAGAATTGCAGCAGTAAGGAGGTCATGGAGGGAAAAAAGTAGTGAGGTCAAAGAGCTGCAGTGGTAAGGTGGTCAGCGAGCTGCAGCAGTAAGGATGTCACAGAGGCTAAGTGGTATGGAGGTCAGAGAGCTACAGCAGTAAGGTGGTCAGGGTGGTGAAATAGCAACATGGTCAGGGAGGTGCAGTAGTAAGGAGGTCACATAGGTGAAGTGGTGAGGAGGTTATGGAGCTGCAGCAGTAAGGAGGTCAGGGAGGTGAAACAATAAGGAGGTCAAGGAGCTGGTAAGGAGGTCACAGAGGTACAGTAGTAAGGAGGTCAGGGAGAAGAAGCAGTAATGAGATCAAAGAGCTGCAGCAGTAAGGAGGTCAGGGAGGTGAAACAAAAAGGAGGTCAAGGAGCTGGTAAAGAGGTCACAGAGGTACAGTAGTAAGGAGGTCAGGGAGAAGAAGCAGTAATGAGATTAAAGAGCTGCAGCAGTAAGGAGGTTATGGAGCTCCAGCAGTAACGAAATCAAAAAACTGCAGCAGTAAGGAGGTCACGGAGAGAAAAAGTAATGAGGTTAAAGAGCTGCAGCGGAAAGAGGTCAGGGAGCTGCAGTGGTAAGAAGGTCATGGAGCTGCAGCAATAAGGAGGTCAAGGAGCCTGTTAGGAGGTCACTGAGGTACTGCAGTAAAGAGGTCATGGAGCTGCAGCAGTATGGTCATGGAGGTATAATGGTATGGAGGTCACAGAGCTGCAGTGGTAAAGAGGTCAGGGCAGTGAAGTGAAGCAGTAAGTGTCAAAGAGCTGCACCAGTAAAGAGGTCACGAAGCTGCACCAGCAAGGAGGTCATGGAGTTGCAGTGGTAAGGAGGCCAGGGAAGCCAAGCAGTCACAAGGTCAAAGATCTGCAGCAGTAAGGAGGTACAGTGGTGGCAGTTTATTCCCAGGACACTCTGACAAAAGTTCTGGTGGATACCCAGACACCAACAAGCTGGCACCACTAGGAAAACAACCTGCAGATGGCTAAGAAGCTAACAGGCAGCAGCGCAGATCCTGAAGAGTGCCCTGGTTTGTACGAGGCATGTAGCATGCGATCTGCCCCGATTCTCTTCACTCCAGCAGACCAGGGAAACGTGACGGCTCCAGAACTAAAGTTTCACCGACTATGTTGGTTCTATTCTAGTTCCAGGCTTGGCAAAGGTATGTTAGAATAACCCTGCTTTGGTCTCCTAGTTCACAATATGAATGTATCGCAAAGAAAAAAAAACAGCGGAGGCTATCTGTGGCCTGGGGGAGGGGCATAGCTGGTATATTTGTTTCTGCACGTTGCATAGCCACATTTCTCAAAAGACATACCCGACTAATGCTAGGCTCTGGGGGCACTTAACTAATCAAGGAAATTATCTCTGTTGGACTAGAAGTTGCCCACCATCAGAGGGACCAAAGCCACCCCTAGTGGACAGAGTAAACAAAATAAACATAAGTAACGGCACAAACAGCACCAATTAACTGAAGATTAAGGCATTAAGTAAAGTGGGAGCCGGTGTAAGACAAAGCACGTCACTGACAGGACATGCACAGAAGAGGGCCAGAAGCGGCAGGAACAGCCAGGTCCTGTTGGCTCAAGACCCTAACACCACCAATCAAGCCTGTCATTCAGCAGCCTGACGCGATGCTCAGGTGATGGCTGCTATGGCTATTTTTCCACGTGGGATCAGCTTAATTTTCATACTCTCAGGCTTCTGAAGGAGATTAAGGAACTATCCTGTGCAGAGGTCAGCAAAGCTCATTATCATTTACCTGTATTTGTTTCATAACTGTAATGTCAGGTAAGCTACATTTCACTAACAAGGTAAAATGCAAATTATGCAAAATAAGAGGTCCTATTTACCAAGGATTTTGTAAGAACATATACTTAAGTTTCACTTTAAAGACAATTCCGCTGTAAATATAATGCAACACATGATAATCTATACTCTAGCTAACAGAACAGTAGGTAGCTATCTTTGTAAGGTATGAATTTTATCGTTGGATTCCCCTTAAAAAAAAAGTACAGGAAAAAGGAAAACCGGGAAGGTTCATCTCAAATTATCTTCCCTTTGCCAAATGAACATTATGCAAAGTAAACACATGCTTCTTATAAAAAGACAAGCAGCAGTAGCGTGTGGATGCAGTGCTAACAGTCACCAAATGTATAAGGGAGAGCAGGGACGTGCAGCAGACTGCAGAGCGGCAAGGGGGGGACAGGGACCGGCGTTCCAGAGCATCTTACCATCCCGGGGGCCATTGGCAGTTGGCGCGGCTGCCTCTGGAATCCCCTGATCACAAGAAATCGGACGCACAATAATCGCGTTTATGAAGCTGGTGGTCTTACCGAGTGCTCGCAGCTCCTGGTCCTGAACAGACATCGGTTTGCTTGGAGTCTTCTCCCTACTAGGGGGACCGCCGCTGTTAGCCGGGTTCTCCGACTGTGGGGGCAGCTGGTGCGGGGGCAGCAGTGAGTGGGGTCGGCCGGAGGGGTGTCCCAGGTGGGCAGCGGCTGGGGAGTAGGGCCCGCTGTACAAGCCGCCCAGGGATGCGCTCACCAGCTTGGCTTCAGGCTTGCTTATAGATGAAGAAGAAGTGGAGGAGGATGAGGAGGAGAGAGCAGTGTGCTGGTCCTGGGGGGGCTTGGACAAGCTGCTGCTGCCCCGGCTGTGGCTCTTGGCCGCCTCTGTGCCCCTGGAGTGCTCCTTCACGGCAGTCTGCTCCAAGCCTTGGAGGTAGGCGTCTTGGGGAAGCCCCGTCCTCTGCGGTAGGTGGGTGCTGTACACCGTGTGTCGTGAGGACCTGCAATTGGACACAGACAAATTCCTGAAGGCAATTTCAGCGACTAGAAAAGCCTGCAGTATCTCCCCATAAGGCAGCAGCGTTCACCTGAGGACTGAGGGGCCAGTGTGGTCGGGGGGCACAGGCAGACTCTGGCCCCCGGTGTTGTGTAGCACGCTGGGCCTCTGCTGCAGGCTGTCTTGGGTACGTGGGGACACTGGAGAATGCTGGTGGCTGTAGGAGCGCGAGGAAGGCCGTGCAGCACCAGTGCTGCCGCTTCCAGAGCTGTGCTCTGTGCCTGGCAGGATGCGGAGAGACAAGACGGTGAAGGAACTGACCATTATCATTAAAAACATCACTACCAGGACACTAATCTGTCCCCCTGGACTGACAAAGTCTGGTTTACGATCAATCAAAAAAGAGTTCAGAATGTAAGCTGAAAAAAGATAAGTATGAGGAATAAGCTGTACAGCAGACAATTGTCATGGTGAGCTGGTAAAGTGACCACTCACCGGGTCGCCAGATGGGGGCATGCTCCACGACACCATGGCTCAGGGATCCGGGTTTGTCACGGTCACGGTCCCTCTCTCGTTCCCGGTCACGCTCTCGTTCCTTTTCACGTTCTTTTTCTCGGTCTCTCTCCCGGTCCCGTTCACGGTCACGGTCTCTCTCCCGGTCCCTTTCCCGTTCTCGATCAGTTGATGCCACCCCCTGGATCTTGCTTATGTGTGAGGGACCACCTGAAAAGACATTGGGGGACAGATTCTTTACTCTATAACCTGAAACACGAGCTGAAACATGGTGACACTGACACCCAGGAGGGTTTTATGTGAATTTGGGGTGTTTCTCAATATGTGTACTTGACCATACTTGTGTTCCCCTTTTTACGCCATCTTCCACTGCCAAAGACCAGTTCCAACACTCAAGAACAGAATAATGGAAAATGGTAAAAATCCCCGATGCTGTTGTTGCCCCAGTCTCAAATATCAAGGATGCTTCAGCCGTGACTAACCAAATGAGACCAAACCCATGATTCACTGCACCCTAAAATTGTTTCTTGGGAAGCAAGGTAGCAAGATGTGTTCTTGGCAAGAGCACAAGTACAATCTTCACATTCTTGATAGTGAGAAACACCCTTGGGTTTTAAACTCACCACTAACCAACATGCTTCCACCCCAACAACTAAATATTACCGAGTGCTACTGTTGAGCCATCAGGTGTTTTATCATTTACATACTGCAACAAACTGAGTGACACTCAATTGCTTTTCATTATTTAAGCACTCCTATCACAAGGCTTTGTGTGTGCAAGATTGTGGATGATGAACAATTTACAGCATATGCATATTATGTAGTTACGCATACTGCAGCATGAGCAAGTACACAGGTGACAAAGTGCAGACCTCGCTCACGCCAGACTTACCTGGAGAGATGGGTGAGGAGGTGTAAGAGCGGCTGGGGAAGACGCTGGAGGCCCCGGGGATGTAGGTGATGCGATCCATGGGGGAGCTGGTTGCCCCTGCAGAAGGAGGCACCAGGACAGGTAAGTGTGGGACCTGAGACAAGTCGATGATACCTGAGAAGGAGGGGGGAAAGAGAGAGAACTCCATTAAACAAATACCATTAAAAAACGTTTAAAAACACACAGACACACAGCTACCAGATATAACACAGAGAGGTCAGTGGTGGCACCCACTTAAGCAGGAATTAAGGATAGGGAATGTTAAAAGGCATCTGTAAGATTCCCCAGCTGCCTGCAAACGTAGTCAAACTCAAAAAAAGGATACGACTAATAAGAAAAAGGCAAGGCAGTAAGATGAGCAGTGCAGCAAGCAGAGGCGTGAGCGTCACATCGCCCTCCAGTACACCGGACTCAGAGGGCGACAGGGCGGCACGTGCGGCAGAGCCTCACCGCGGGGGCTTGTGGGGTATGGCAGACCGAGGGGCTGGTCCCGGGGCGAGAGGCCCCGCAGCAGATCTGGGCGCTGGGCAGCCATAGCGGCCGCCGGCCACTGGTGCATCTGCTGTGAGGTGATATAGTCGTTGAGCAGTGTTTGCCGGTTTTCCAGGGCCGCCGTGTCTGGGTAGCCTCGGATCAGGTACGGGGAGTAGTGGTGCGGGTAACCGGGGCCTGGGGCCAGTGGCCGAGGCAGGTAATATGCTGTTGCTGGAAAGGGGGCAAGGAGGAGACTCTGAGGCAGAGGTGATACCAGGTACGTATCTAACAGGAGTGAGGCGGGGGAAGAAGGGTCTGCAAACACACACCCTCTTACCCCAGACAGACTGCCCCCATACCTGGATCAATGGGGATTCCTCTAGGCAAGGCAGCGGGGTCGAAGGTCAGGGGGATCTGCCCACGGTACATCTCAGCTCCCAGACCCTGCAGCAGGCGCTCATAGGAAGCTATCGAGGCGTGGTGCTCTGCTACAGCACTTGTTAGGGGAGACTTGTTGGAGCTCATCTCCCGGGGGGTGGGTGTGGACTTGCGCTCCTGTGATTGTGTTTTATTCAAACCTGAGATGGAAATGAGTAGAGAGAAAAGAACACTGTCAAAGTGGGGGTGGGGGAATCTTGTACCCGGTTTGTACCAGCCTCACTGTCTGCTTGGGGCTGCGTGGACTATTTGACTTTGACTGTCAGCCTCAGAGAATACTAGTTACGTGGAGGTGCAGTCAAAAGAGATATTTTCTACCCAATAAGACTTCCATGACATCTACTCTGGGTGACATCCTTACTATCTACCCAATACAATTTCCATACTCTCTTCTCAATACAATTACCTTACTGTCTACCCTGGGTGGATTCCATACTGTCCACACAATATAACTTCCATACTGTACACACAATATAACTTCCATACCGCCTACCCTCCAGGACTTCCATACTGTGAACCCCCTGCAACTTCTATACTGTCTACGCAACATAACTTCCATTCCGCCTACCCTCTGGGACCTCCATAGCATCTACCCACAGTGACTTCCTTACTGTCTATTGCCTTTGATACAGTCTACCCTGGGTGACTACCATACTTCCTATCCTGTGTCACACATACATGTATGCTTAAATTCAGTTTTAAGCTAATCTAAGCTGCCTGAAAATATAGGCATCCGGCAGATTCCAATACCTTCTGACGCTCGCTGCCCTGATTCCCGCAAGGACACAGGAGACCCTCGGTGAGGGGGGCCAGGATATGGTGCCCGCAGCGCCCCCTTGTGCTCCTCATAACCCAGTGGACTGTGGTGGGCCCTCCCCCCTGGCTCAGCCCCGCCCCCCAGGGCCAGGGGGGAAGCGCGGGACAGTGAGCTGGGAGCGCTGACCACAGCGCTTGGGCGTGTCTTGGGCAGGGGCTCGTCATAGGCTCGGGCACGCTCTGTGTGGGGTGGCATGGCGTGGTGAGAGCGTGGTGAGCTGGCAATGATGGAGCGCACATCATGGCGCTTTCCGGAGCCACTGGCCTCCTGCTTCATTGGTGTGCCCTGTGGCCAGAAAGAGGAGCAAACCAATCAGGCAGAGCATTCGCAGCGACGGGATGCATGTGTCTGTACTCGCGGCACATCTGCTTTCTGTGTATCAGTCTCACATTTACAGTACTGGGCAAAAGTCTAAGGCAGTCAAAAAAATTATGTTTAAATTCTTTTCATATTGGTGTCTTTTCAAAGTATGAAACAAACAGTCTTTATAAAGTCATTACAGATTTCCAGTAACCCTCCATTTAACTCATGTATTTGTTGACTTTACTACTACACACCATTTTTGGCTAATCATGCCTCATGAAATTATTTAACTGAGCTAATGAATTAAATAGGCTAGTAGCGAAGTTTAGCAAAAGCATGGAATGGTAATGCTATTGCGACACATTACTCCTCTGATTATCAACAAATCACCTGCCATTTGTAACGCAGTAGCCTTTCTGTTGGTTTGTACCACACAGGATAGTCTTAGTCCATATTCCATACTGTACATGAGATAATTACCATTGTTTGCTATATTCCAAAACTCACTCACTAGCAAAATTAAACTTCATATTAGTATTACAGAATATTCTAAGTCTCAGACAGATACAACCACAGTGCAACACTTCACATTTATATATTTCTGCTGACCCATTGTTTGTCAGTGTCCCTTTAGGTTTCATAGTGTAATGTTGTTATCCATGTGATT
Source organism: Mormyrus proboscirostris (assembly GCA_026779585.1). Lineage (NCBI taxonomy): Eukaryota > Metazoa > Chordata > Actinopteri > Osteoglossiformes > Mormyridae > Mormyrus > Mormyrus proboscirostris. The sequence goes on along the minus strand of JAODKF010000046.1, from coordinate 210,442 downwards.
ATGGCCTCACAATGTTGAAAATGGTCATTTAATTAAAATAGAACAGATAAATTCTACATGTTGATTTATACTTCAGAGTAGAATCTACGAGTAGAATCTACGATGTAGGTAGCACATGGCTACTGACGGCATAGGGTACGCGGCTACATGGCTACTGATGGCATAGGGTACGCGGCTACATGGCTACTGACGGCATAGGGTACGCGGCTACATGGCTACTGATGGCATAGGGTACGCGGCTACATGGCTACTGACGGCATAGGGTACGTGGCTACATGGCTACTGATGGCATATGGTACACAGCTAACAAGAGTGCAGGATACTCAGCTACATGGCTGTCTATGGCGTAGTGTGCGCGGCTATTTACAGCAGAGGCTATGTGGCTACGGATGGCATCGGGTATGCAGCTATCAACAGTGTAGGGCAGTGTTTCGCAACCCAGTCCATGTTTTTGCTCCCTCCCAGCTCCCAGCCAATCAGGAACACCAAATAACTGGTACAGGTGCACTGGAAGCTGAGAGGAAGCGAAAACGTGGGCTGTCCAGGTTTCCCCGAGGACTGGGTTATGAAACACTGGTGTAGGGTACGTGGCTACTGATGGCGCAGATTCCATACATTAGTATGAATCAGCCTTCAAGATAGATCCGTCACCTGTGTTATGGAGCCCTCCTTGGCAGCCTTGCCTCCCATGGAACCCTCAGGGGCTTGCCGCAGCTCCTCCCGCGGGATCTCATGAATTGAGCGCCCCCCTTCTTTGACGGTCGCCACAGCACTGTCGTGAGGATGGCCCTTCAGAGAGTCAGGCCCCCTGGAGGGGGGCGAGCCCTCCCGCTTCATCTGCTTCACCTCTCGCCTCAGGTACTCACTTTGGTCCAGGTGGCGTGGGATGCCTGTCGGGTGAGGGGGGGGGGGGGGTTGATCTTAAAGGGTACTGGTAGGAAAAATTCAAAGGGAACCTTGGCCACCCAATGCCCAGCACGCTACCTTGTGAGATGGACCCACGGATGTGGTGGGACTCTTTGAAATGTGGGCTGTGGCGGTCCTGCGGCATAACCCGTTCAATCAGCCCTGGTGGATGGAGTAGAATGGCTCATGGTCAGCTGACCAATCAAATCATCTGGTCAAATCACTGGTTATTTGAACCAAATTTCAGTGTCAAGGGGCCAAGAAGATACCTTCACAGTTGGGGGCAGACAGCCCTGAGGCATCCCGCAGAGGCAGCCCCCGTGTAATGCCCCCCTCCATGACGTCATAGGGCCGCTTCAGACCCAGGAGCTCCCCGCGGCCCTCCTCCTTTGGAGTCTGTGCCATTGCCCCTGCAGACAGAAAAGCCAAAAGCAGGGAAGTCAGCCAGCACGACCTACCCGAACAGGCTGGCAGGGTCCACATGACTTATTTACGCTGCACAAGGGGATCTGCGGCTGTACCTTGGGGAGGTACTCAACCTGATACATGTTAGTAAAATATCCCGTGTTTTAAACAGCACAGCAGGAATTCCTTCAGATGCCAAAAAGAAAAGAGTAAAGGTCTAAGAGGAGAGAGAGAGCCAGGTGCTGGGTCACAGTATTCTGAGCAACAGCAAAAACCATAGCCAAGCTCAGCATGCATAGTGTGAAACTCACGTTCATAGGTGAGGATGTGGCCGCTGACACCTTCATAGACCACGTGGGCCTTGCTGAGCATCTCGTCACGAGCCTTGTACAGCACATCAGCTGGGGTGCCCTGCATGCCAGAAATCAATGGGAATACAACACAGTGTCACCGAAATCCACTGCTAACAACCAGCATACAAACATAACCGACTATCTTACAATGTGCAAAAGATAGAAAAATTTAACTACAAATAAAACTGAAAGAAGGAAACTCAAAATCAAAATGTGTCTTCACACAGAAAGGAAAAAGCTGGTAGTGGTGCTTAACACACTGAACCACCGGGACCTCCTCTAACCGCCTGCAGCACGTACTTCTGTGTATCACACCTTTGGCTTGTAATGGACCGTTGCATCTACATACTGCTCACCCATCAAGAAAACAATGGGACAGTCGGTAATCCAGGCAGCCGCAGAGTCACTGTCACCCCAAAAAGACGTGAACCCCATAATGCAGTCGTGTTTGTCATATTTTAGTACTCATTGATTTAAGTACTGCTTTTGACATATTAACGGCTATATAATATCTTGTGAAATTATTCTTAATCCCATATGGTAATAAAAGCCTCGCTTTAACAAATACCAAAAGAACTTCAATGGCTCTTACAGTTGGGTGTGGGTGGTCTTTTTCTACTGAATAGACATAAAAAATTAGATAGGTAATGTTTTCTCATATTCATTTCATATGTCAGAGTACAACGCAGACGAAACGACGAGCCGCTTTAGCCAAAAAACTCCATTTATCGTTAGATTTTAAATGAAAACCAGATCTGCCTTTTATCAGCTGGCTGGAGTGAGATTTTCAATTCGAGATAAGTCTGCACACGCACTATATCTTGCCTGAGTGTGAGAGTCTGAAAGCGTGTCATGCCAGATGCATGTGTTGAAACCCAGAAAATGTACATTTTTTGTTTCACCTGAGTTGATTTGTATAAAATAATATTACTTTATACAGTTACTAAAAAGTGTAAACAAACTATGTCTTTTTAATTAGAATTTTATAAAATACATCTTGTGTGTGAAGACTTTTCAGCACGGAGCAGCCACTCTATTAGGAGTATCATGGAGCATTAGCATTAGGGGCAGAGGGTGTTAGACTCACTGCTATCATTAGCGCTAACAGGACATTGGCGCAAACAAAAGGGCTGCATACATACCGAATCATGTCTTGCTTGGCAGTTAAAGGAGTTTGATGTTCATTGGTGTGGGAAACGGCGGTTCTTGTGTTGCGATAAGGAATATAAGAGTTCCTGTACCATGGCCAGAGGCGGGTTATAAAAATGTCAGGGGGGATTAGTCGGTTTGGATCACTTTTCCTTTCTGATTTGATTACAGTAAATCCTAGCAATGCAAAACCTGATCCCAGAGGGTGAGGGGCAGGATAGTGCCAAAGGTCAGGGCTGGGGCACAGAGCCCGCAAGGGGCGGCCGCAGGTAACTGGAAAGGGTCTCCATGGTGACCAAAGGCCTGTAACGGTACCACTACGTGAGCTGACGATGACAGCTCTATGCCTTGTTGACAAGATATCTCACTCTTTTGCTTAGTTGTCCACAGACAGAAAATGAGAAACCGCCACAGAACTGTTATTTCCTGATAAGTAGGTAAACAGCAATGTGCTTCAGTGCCAGCAACAGCAGCTAGCCAAGAGGAGGGTAAACACAGAGTTTAACGGAGGACAGGGCTGGCGTTGGGAGCCCGTCGTTATGGGGACAGGAACATCACGCTGCAGCTGTGACATCACCATTCGCTGGGAGCTGCTGCTCTGCCTGACTGAGAAAAGCTCCGGGGCAGTGTGGGTAATCTGTACTTATGTAGCACCTCCCACACATGTGACCATGGGCAGGGATACAGGGCCCGTGAGGTGAATGATTTAAAGTGAAAGTTATTCATTGTCATCATTGAAACACCACAGTGTGAAGAATGAAACGCGTCCTCTGCATTTAACCCATATGTGACATTGTGACACAGCAGGAGGCAGCTAATTCAGTGCCCGGGGAGCAGTGATTGGGGGTGGTTCCTTGCTCCTGATATCGCAGTGGTACTTGGTGCTGGCAGGGGATTCAACACCAACCTTTTAGGCTTTGCTAATTGAGCATATTACAGCTAGCCTACAACATGCCTTTCCTGTTACCATAACTACTCCATGACTGCCTTTGCGCTCCACCTTTTCCTTATATAAAAAGCTGCCGTAACATAGCTCTTTTGGTGCCTACCTGAGTTATAGAGCCTCCGCGATATGAGGGGGAGTCCTGGTGGACCCTTGTACCCGGCAAGCCCTTGGTTATGCTCCCGCCCTGGACTGCTGGCACAGACACTGCAACAGCAGCACATAGACCGAGGTAAAAAAAAAAAGACAGCCTTCCTTAGGGTGGTGGGCAGGCTGGGGGGTAGGGGAGCAGGCTAGCGGACAGGAAGAGATCCAAGCCAGTGGGAAGGGGGCCAAGCTGGTGGGCAGAGGGGCAGGCTGGTTGGAAGGGGGGCAGGCTGGCGGGCAGACCAGTAGGC
>JAODKF010000046.1:165586-184753 GCA_026779585.1 Mormyrus proboscirostris | reverse complement strand
TAACCTTAGCCTCAATTTGCCAACCCTAATTGGGGGCATTAGGCTGAAACAGCAGGCTGATGGAAAATAGGAAAAATTGGGTCTGTGGCAGAGTGTGAAGCGGGGCAGGGTGCATGTAGCCTCCTGTCTATGCAGCTGCTGCTAACAGACCAGCTGGGATGTTTGTTTAAGCAGAAGGAAGCCGGAAGCTCACAGAGGCGCTGCTTAATCATTACCCAGCAGAGGTTTTACTCGGCCTCAGAGCGCCCCTGGGGCCAGTGTTCATCTTATGGGCCGCTATGTGCTAATCTAAGAATCGGCAATGGGGTTTTCCTGCAAAGTTTCAAAAACCAGTCAAAAACCAGAAGTCTTATGTGTAGAGGAATTGCAGTTTGAGGTTATGTTTCTTTAATTATCCTATATGCAGTGTGTTCAGGCTTTAGTGATGTACCTGTAGTAAATGAAGTACACTTACGCCCCCAGGTGGACAAAACGTGCAAGTGCTACTGAGTTATCTAAGCGTGGCTGGTGAAGAATCAGTCAAAGCCTGAGATCTGAAGTTTTTCAGACATGGGAGCGTGTTACAGACATGCTAGAAGCTGCTGGAGTACCTCAGAGGCTCCAGGTGAAATAGTCAGGGAGGGGGACATTTAAACAAGGAAATCGAATAGCTAGATGACCCAAGAGATGTACATGTAGATGTCTCTGTGCTGGGGCTCATGAGCAAGGGGCCACTGACTGGGGGTGGTGTGAGCAAGAGACTGAGATTAGGGGGGTCATTGCCAGGGGCCAATGACCAGGGGGGCTGTGAGCAGGGGGTTCATGAACTGGCGGGCGTGAGCAAGGGGGTAAGTGAGCAGGGGTCACTGTGCAGGGGGGACGAATGCAGGGGCCAGTGAGCAGGGGACCCGTGTGCAAGAGGGCCAGTGGACAGGGGGCATGCGTGCAAGAGGGCCAGTGGACAGGGGGCCTGCGTGCAAGAGGGCCAGTGGACAGGGGGGCTGCGTGCAAGAGAATCAGTGAGCTGGTGGCCAATGAGCAGGGTGGCTAATGAGGAAGGGGGGCATAAGCAGGATGACCATTAGCAGAGGGCCAGTGAGCAGGGGGGGCTGTGAGCAGGACCATGGTGGACGCTCACCTAGCTCGCTGCTATGGTGGGGGGTGCCGCTCTCCTCTGCCTCGTTGGCCATGGAGCGTGTGATCCGGCCCTTGCGGCGGCCCTGGCTGTTGGCCGTGCGCCTGCCCTTGAAGGCCACTGCTGGCTCCTTCTCTTCACCATCTTCTCCGGAGGTGTCATCCCTGGGGGGTGGGGTGGGGGACCTGTCACATAGTGTTCAAGCTGCAGCCACTCCCCCTGAGCCAGTGTAGCACCGGTAGAGGTAGACACAGTGAAGATTGAGGGGCTTTTGCATGTCGACAGCAAGGTGTCAGCTAGCATGACAGTCAGGGACAGAACCTACAAGTTTGGTATATCAAGCCCTGTTGTGGCACCTTGTTCCTGATGCAGCTGCATGGTTATAAGTGGATGTGATGTTATTCAGCTGTCATGCTGCACTGGCCCCAACGTTATCGTACAGAATCACACCATTATTACGTTACTCACACCTAGCCAGTCTGACAGCTGCCTGTAAGGGTTTGTGCTGGTAAGTCCTTTCAGGCAGCACACAACTGTGTGTCACAAAGCCGCTTCACAGCTCAAAACTCATAGCTCATACCTCCATTCTGTTACAAACTTCTTGAGTGTTTAAAATTGTCATGCAAATCGTCTACCGATTAGCCTGCCACTGGCTAATGACTAAGACATCGGGCACTTTCACACCAAAGTTCTAGAACTTTGTTCATAGTTCTGACTTCCTGAGCCATCTCAACAGGGGACTTTCGCAGCTCCTGGCCACTTGTGTGCGTCGCTTTCTGACCGCACAACAGGAACGGGGACCTTTATGCTAAATTAGCATAGAAGACAAAACCCTCATAGGACAAACTTCACACGTAATTTTATATGAATCTACACCACCAAACCCAAAACAATGGAGGATAAACGTCATCTAGTTAATTATTTGCTAGTTACTGGGGGGATCAATCATGATGAAAACGGGTCACAGCCTTTCATTTATATTTTATTTACACAACTTTTATGATTCTTAATAAATCTGGCTGGCAGATTATTTACACCTTTTCAACAGAATAAAAAATGATGTGACATTATTCTGTTAATAAGCGCTGTCAAGTTTCACCACCAGTACCGGCAGTATTCGTCAAAAGTATATTGGTTGGCGATCAAATTTTCCTGTGCTGGACACACAGCAAAAAGTCACTCACTGAGGCATTAAATGTAACTGCAGTACAAAAATAATTCTATTTGCTCCATTTTTGCTCACATTTTCTTCCGTACTTCAGCCTAACTTCCATATTAGCGCCAGTACTTGTAGACCACCAATCAGCAAGCTATTGCTGTAAACAGACTGTACAGAGTCTGGAGTAGGCACTATAAAAGAGTTCTGGAACTGCCTCCAAGGAACTGCAATCGGGTCGACTATAACAAGCTATATTATAAAGGTTCCAGAAAATAATAAGTGAATAAGTATCTTCTTGAAAGATAGATCATCCTGTTCACCAAAAAGGAGTACAATACAGCAACCCAAGAACACCAACAAAATGAGAGTAAATCCTAGGGAAATCAAGCCTTCTTGGGGAGGTGAAAGACAACAGGTACTGACACACAGGGATCCATGTCACTGCCCAAAATGGGTCGCTAAACAAACAGATAGCAACAGCTAACTAACATGCATGCAGCTTCAAGGGCCTTTCAGGAGATGTGACAATAGCGTGCTTCAATCATTTTTAACAAAATGTACGAAGTGTCAGAACATCGACAAATCCAGAGCATCAGCTGAAGAATGCCAAAGATTACTCACCAGTAGAGGTGCTTGAATGCTGAATACTTCATTTAATGAAATATATTATGATTTAAAATGAAATATCTTACATTTTGTATTTAGATAAGCTTCAAAAAGAATAGCATGACAAGTATTAAATATTGCATTATGCATGTGTCAGACTTAGTCATTAAATATCTCACTGGCCACCCATAGAAAGAAAAACGAAAAATACTAACAACTAAAATGGAACTTGGGTATAATAGAGAGCTGAGCAAAGACAGAGGTGGAACTGATGGGCACATTCAGCATTCCCACAGCCCGGCAGGTAGATGTTCCTCAGGCAGCCTGGGATCTGGAGCCATCCCCTGCAAGCTTCTCAAAAGCCCTTCCTCGATGACAACAGAGACTCCATTAGTGCCTTCCCTGGAACCAAAAACCTCTCTGCTTCATGGGCCCCGAATCCACCATTGGACCGTCACACTTGATGCCATCTATGTTGGCTGACTGGCTTCTTCTCAGGAAGCAATGAACACATTTCAGCCTTCATTTCAGACCGTGGGACTCCACAGGTCTGCCCAAATTTTGCAGTTGGATACTGTGACTGATATTAAAAAGGTGTGCAGTGAAACCATGGCAGCGCTAAACACTCTGGCAGCCTGATAAATCACTGACAGAGTTCTGAACGGGGTTCAGTGGGTCAGGGTTAGATCCATGCTCAAGTCCGCATGGTTCCTGTGGTTGGCTGAGTGACATCATCGCTGGGCCCTTGTGGGAGGCCTTTACCCCAGTCGCACCAGGGATGTGGTACATGAACAGAGCATATTCACTACAGTGGCTCTCACTACATCAGAGGCAGAGCGGCTGACTGCTTCCCTCATGTCCGAGCTGACTTCAGTGAAGCACTGCGACCTGAGAGAGGGACTCTCCCTGTCGCTTGTGGTAAAGAAATACGGCTTAACCAGAACGCAAAGCGACAGCTATATGTCACTAAGGCCTGAACCGGACATCCCAAAGTCGATGGTCAGCTGCTTGCAGTGGAACTTACTTCAGGCCATCATCCTTGTCCTCTCCCTCCGTCTTCTCCTCCTCCCGCTCTCCTTCCTTTTCTTTGTCTTTTTCCTCCTTCTCCTCCTGGCTCCGGTTGACCTGTTGCTGCTGTTGCTGCTGCTGTTGCTGCTGCTGTTGCTGCTGCTGCTGCTGCTGCTGCTGCTGCTGCTGCTGACAACAGAGGGGGGAGAGGCGGGTATGGGGGTGTTCAGACAGGCTCTCAAAAATGCTGGGTATGGGGGGAGATAGAGGGGTATACTCATCGGCTGGGGGTGGGGGAGGGGGGATGACTTCAGCCTCACACTAAACCCTTCCTGGTTTCCACATCTTGGAGCAGGTGCTTGGTGGACAGACCTGAACAAAGCCCGGCTCATTCCCTCCTGCTCTCTCCTCTGTCTTCTTTTCGTAAACTTCCTAAATTCCTAAATGCTGCTGCATTCTGAGGCTTGAACATGGCTGTGGTGTCCTGGCTACAATGTTGCATTTTACAATTAATCACGTACAAACAAGAGAAGAAGGAAGAGATTGAGGAGCATAAAGGAATTAAAGTTTTGTTAATATCTAAGCTTTTTTTTCCAGACCAGACATGGTGGGGATAGGGTTACTACTGGATCAGAGCTGCCTTCCAGACCCTCACCAGTGACTTCCTGTTACCTTCTAGCTCATTACCTGTGGCTGCACATTCCCCACAAATGCAACAAAATCAATCAATGAAGCACATTCGGGGTCAAATAATGTGCAAAAGGAATTGTGAATGATAGACAGACAGACAGAAGACGGGAAAAAGGAGAACAGATGGAGGTGGCTGGGATGAAGCGGTGGCCCAAAGGAGCAGCCGTCCCAGTGAGGTCACAGCCCGAGCCTTGCACCCTGCCTCTGCCACACTAATCTCATTTCTGCTTTTTGCTAAAAACAGCTTGAAGAAAAATGGAAACAAACCTCAAAAGAGGACAAATTCACACCCAGAATTAATCTGGTATGCAGAAACAAGCTTAGTACCCCATCCCACCCTTTGATGGGGGGTTAATAAAACAGCAAATCAATAAAGTCCCTTGCTAATAGTTTCCAGAGTTTTTGTTTCTTTTGCATATGTAAATGAATCAATATAGCCATGAAGACTGCCTTCTTAGCAGGGTCATATTGAGAGTATGCCCCTGTACACCCCCAATCACTAAACCAATAAAATAAAAATCCATGAGGATGGAGACACCGTCAGCGGCATGATATGGCAGGGCATGACCGCAGGGGGTAAGGCAACACCGGGGTCGGACCATGCCAGTGCAGGTCGGTGCCAGGGTAAGACAGCCCCCTCCCCGACAGCCAATCACAGAGGTGCTTACATACAGAGCGACAGACACCACTGTATACTTGTGTATGGCCGGCACGAGCTTAAAATTCCACTTGACTTGACTTGAATAATATCTGTGCCAGTATTTAGGATAATGTTCTGGCCTGCATAGCACCCTCAGATCCATGCCCATGTCCATGTCCGTTTGGGGGATGCAGGAGAGGAGAGCCTGCCTCGCGTAGCCTCAATGCACGAACTAGGCAGGAGCTGCGGTGGTGGAAGGCCGCAAGCTGCCGCAGCATCAGAAAACGGGTTACCTGGCTCCGGCCACGGCGCCGGTAGTTCCTGCGGACGATGTTCTTGTAGTTTTCATTCTTCTTCGTCAGGTAGTAAAAGAGAACACACTCTGCCACCGTCTGCAAAGAGCAGGAAGGAAGTCAGGTGCCAGGAGGATCTCAAACACAGACCTGCAGAGAAACTTTCCCAACAATCAGCGGTCCCAGAGGCCATCTGCGGCACACGTGGGACAAACACACCTGGAATGAAAACAAGCAAATTATGGATGCCTACAATGGGAGGAGCACAATAGGTTCAAGTTTTTGAGGTAGAGATTATTTTTTCGGCATTAGAGCTAAAAAGTGATTGTTTTAGGTATTAGGTTACTGTAATAAAACTGGCCACATTTGTTAGTGTTGCACCAGCCCGATTTTGGAGCAATAATTAATATCGCTGTGTACCAGACCATACTGCAATGAAAATTTCGGTGCCTCATTTTGGTACCACTTACAAAATACCAGAACTGTTGACTGAAATATTTACTATCTGGTGCTCTGGCAGCAGAAGCATCATTGCACCTCATGTGCCAGTGCTACTTAATGTTACACCTGCTCTATATAACCCAGTAATACTTATTTACTAAAGCCTAAAATTTTCCCATCAAACAAACATCCAAACCATCCATCCATCAGCTGAGGGCCTGGGTGCTGAGCAGCTTCAGCTGTCACAGACCTACAGACCACATGGAGAGCAGGTACCTTTCTCTCGAGGAAGGAGGCGATGAGACCAAAGTTCTTCGGGTGCTGAATAAACCTGTATTTTGGCAGAAACAAGGAGAAGATCAGAGCAGTGAGAAGAAAAAAAGGCCCTTTTGCTATGCCGGCTTTCAAAGGCAGTACAAAGTCTTGTTCCATTGGTGAGATAACAGACGAATGTGCAAGTAAAACCAACTGCATGACATTTTAATGCATAACAGAGAGAGAAGGAATGGTGTAACACCAACTGTAACTGTGACCTCCTGTACTTTAACGGCAAGACTGATATTTGAGTTGTACTAGAGTCTCCCTGCCCTGTAAAGAACAAGATGTGCTTGTTACATCTGGATGCCTGCTCTGAGTATAGATATGTAATTAAAGCTACTCCTGTAAATGTATCATCAGAGAAGCATTTCACTTAACCTCTGTTAACCCAGAGAATAATCCACCTTAAACCACACAATGTTCAGGGGATCTCACCTGGCAATAGCTATCGTCGAGTACCTGCCCCCCAGCTGGGAGTGGGGATGTTACAGCTGTGTTCACGCGCCTTTACAGGCCCTTGCTGAAGGCTTACACGGGTCAGTCTGTCCTTTTTACACTTCCCGTATTTTCACAAAGACTAATCCAATCAGCTCCATTTCACCAGGCCTGCAGGAACTCAGTAGTGAGCTTTTGGGATTCATTGCAGGCCTCAAACAGGGTTTCTTAAAGACTTACTTTACTGTCAGCCAGTTAACATGTTTGATATTCTGGAAAGATATTACCACATTCACATAGACCTGCTGGCGGGTTTGTGAAACAAATGAAAACTTTTGAAAATTGAGAAGAGCATCGTTTGCTATGGATGTGTGTGCATCACAGTTAAAACTGCACATGCAGTGTGATTCACTCTGTTTGTGGCAGATTAAAGATGTTTGCTGCAGACTGCCCTGCCCCCCAACTGCATCAGAACAGCTGCTAGTACAACCCTAGCCTAAAGAGAGGAGGGAAGGGTTCACACTGGTGCACACATCCTCCATAGCTCCTCAAACTCTGCTGATGAGCCAGCAGGGAGCACTACAGCAAAGGGACAGTACATGTGAAACTGAAATTGGTTTCACTGAACAAAATCAGCTACACCATATGGACCTCGCCTACCCTCACTCGTGAACCAGACCCCGAGATACTTGAACTCGTCCACTTCGCACTCGGCTGCAAACCGCCCCACAGCACATTGTAGGGCCCCGGCAGAAAAAAGCCAACAGGATGACATCGTTCGCAAAAAGCAGCGAGGCAATCCTGAGGCCACAAAACTGGACACCCTCAACACCCTGGCTGTGCCTAGAAATCCTGTCCATAAATATTATGAACAGGACCGATGATAAAGGAAAGGGCAGCCTTCCGCCTGGCCTGCCAGTACCCGTCAGCTGTCTCCAGAGACCCCCGGACTAATAACTCTCGGTAGGCCTCGTTCTTCAGCTTGACAGCCCCCCCCCCCACCTCTGGTGACCACCATCATGTACGGGGGTTACCACCACGACTGACACCGACCACCCTGCAGCCACAGCTCCGTACGGCCGCTTCCACAATGGAGGTCAGGAACAGTGTCCATTCAGACTCAAAGCCCCCCAACCTCCCCCGTTATGCAGTTGGAATTCAGCCGGAGGTGTGAGATAAAGCTCCAGCGAACAGAAGCCTCTGCCAGACGTTCCCAGCAGACCTTCACTATGTGCTTGGGCCTACCAGGTCTGACCGGCTTCCTCCCCCGCCACCTGAGCCAACTCACCACCAGGTGGTGATCAGTTGACAGCTCTGCCCCTCTCTGTACCCGAGTGTCCAAGACAGAAGGTCGCAGGTCAGATGATATGATTATAAAATCGATCATCGACCTGTAGCCCTGGGCATGTGTGTACCATGTCCACTTATGGACACCCTTATGCTCAAACATGGTGTTCGGTATGGACGAACCATGCATTGCACAGAAGTCCAATAACAGAACACCACCCGGGTTCAGATCAGGGAGGCCATTCCTCCAAATCACCCCCCTTCCAGGTCACACTGTCATTGCCCACGTGAGCGAGTCCTTCAGCAAAACGATGGAATCCCTTCGCGGCACGCTAGCCAGCACACCACTAAGGGAATCCAAGAAGGCAGATGACAGTCAGAGACCTATCCCTGACCCGAAGGCGCAGGGAGACAGTCCTCTCGTTCGTCAGGGTAAACTCTGTTGGTAATACACCAAGCTGTGGGGCCACCAATAACCCCAACCCAGCCCGGCGTCGACTCCAGAAGAAAAGAGCGTCCAGCCCTTCTCCAGGATTGGTTCCAGAACCCAAGCTATGCGTTGAGGTGAGCCCAACTATATCTAGTCGATATCTCTCAACCTCACACACAAACTCAGGCTCCTACCCCACCAGAGAGGTGACATTCCATGTCCCGAAAGCCAGGGTTTTGTCAGCCAGGGATCGGACCGCCAGGGCCTCCCTTGGCCACCACCCGATCCACAATCCACCAGGTGCTCGCCAATGGGCCCCTCCCCAGGCCTTGCCCCAGGGTGGGGCCCTGGTGACCCAAGTCCGGGCAAGGGAAATGAGACCTTGGTAGAATTTATCATCATAGGGTTCTATTGAATTGCTCTTTGTCTGGTCCCTCCCCAGGGACCTTTTTGCCTTGGGAGACCCTACCAGGGGATATTGCCCCCGACAACATAGCCCCCAGGGTTACTGAGGCACGAAAACCCCTCCACCACAATAAGGTGGCAAATCCAAGGAGAGTGGTGCAGACACAGCTTTGAAACATATTCTGCAAATTATTTGTTGTTGTTATTGGTGCGAATCGTTGAAACCAAAATGATTCCAAATAACTGATGTGTGTTTACTTTCTTTGTTGACCAGAGGTACCCGTCCTGCCATTTTGACTGTGAACACGTTTTTATTGCTGTGCTGTGGGTAATTCACTAATAGTGTACAGGGAGGGGCAAAGCGCAACTGAAAAATTTGTGTGTCGATCTGGATTTATTGCGCAAGATCAGTAACAGGCCATAACCCATCCACAAACACAGACTTCAGTGACAGGCCATAGCCCATCCACAAACACAGATGTCAGTAACAGGCCAATGCCCATCCACAAACACAGACTTCAGTGACAGGCCATAGCCCATCCACAAACACAGATGTCAGTAACAGGCCATAGCCCATCCACAAACACAGACTTCAGTGACAGGCCATAGCCCATCCACAAACACAGACTTCAGTGACAGGGCATAGCCCATGTAACCCTTTCACACATAAAGCTGTATACTGAGCAGCAAGTCACTCACTTCTCTCGAAAGGTGTCCTTCTCCTGCTCGCTCCACATGTTCATCACCTGTCGGTCCTTGTATACCTTCATGGGGTCATCCATTAGGCCATTCATGTTGATGAACTTGATGCGCTGCTGTTCGGCGTCGAAAAGCATGGGGGGGATTACCGCCAGCTGGCGCATCTGCTTCTCTGAGTTCTGGGGGCGTGAGCCGGGAGAGCAGGAAGGAAACCGCCCAGGGAAAACACACCATGTATTGGCAAAGATGGCGTAAAAATGACACCCTAGCAGTATGATAGCAGCAGCAGCAATAATAATAACACTGCAAGATTTCATCATGTGCCAGGATACAAGATGCGGCTGGGCATGAGTGTTTGTAGTACAGTATGTGAAAGTTCATGGGGAAATGAAGTGAATGGGGAAGTGACTGGTGGTCAAGCCGATAACTGCACCGGTTACACCTCTGGCGCAAGACCTGGGTTCATACCTCCTGCTCGGAGATGCCGTCAATGATCTCAGAGACCTCATGTTCACTTCGGGCAGCTGAAGATGACAGGCCCCCCCCACGTTGCCCCACCCTGCTGGAGAGAGGAGGCCCTCCACGGTCAGCGCTGCGCCAGCATACACTCTGCAAAAGGTCGCATGCGTGAGCGGGCTGCCCCTCACCTCTGCATACGTTCCTGCAGCTCACGCTGCTTGCGGATCTCAGGGAACTGCTTCTCGTAGTACTCCCGCACCTTGGTCTCCTTGGCCCGGCGTCGTGGGTTGTTCTCGATGCGCTCCACCTTTTTCTCCCAGGCTTCCATCAGCTGGTCATAGCGCTGGCAGAACTTTTGCTCCTGAAGGGAGAGGAGGAGCAGGAGCACAGCCATCAGCTCAGCTTGCCCCAGCTCCAGACCAAAGCCAGCCCGCTCTCAGCTACAGCGCTGGTCTGGCCCTTGGTATGTGTGAGAGATGTCGCACTAGGAGGCCGATAAAAGCAAGTGTGATCGCAGCGTGTGGGTTAGCATGAGCCGGCCGGCACTGCTAATGTGCTGCTCAGGAGAGGCATAGCACCTCTTAGACTAAGCTCACATCCCAGCCTGAATACTGCTCTCTGATACTCAGTGAAGGACTCCACAGATGCTGCTTCCACCCCCAAATGACTTGGGCACCAAACTACTTTTAAGTGATCGGGCTGCTGTTCGAGACACCTAATGAACCAGGTGATGAACCATCAATGCTGATAAACTGCTTTTGGTTAGAACTACAAAATATGAATGTGTGCACTGTAGAGAGCCTATGCGACTGTCACCGGCTTCCGGTCGCCACTGGTAGCCTTCTACATTCGCTTTTCCGCTGAGATCAATGTCATTTCCGCATGGTGCCTAAAAGGCCGGCAGTTACGAGGAGCTACACGAGCAAGGTGCTAAATGATCAGGGAATGCAGTCTAAATCCACCACAGCCACATTACCTGTACTCATGCTCTGCCTTTCATTTTTTCAGAGAACAACAAGGAAGCCTCAGATTTTGGCTTCAATTATGAAGTGATGGATTGAGAGAGTCACAATGCACCATGGCTGGATTTACAGATCTGCCTATAGGTCCTATAGGTGGACTGAGAAATATTAGAAGCATAACAAACTATCCATTATTTTAAAGAAATAAAAATTACATGGGGCAAAGAGTAAAATAAACTTTATGTCAGTAACATCCCTACAAGGTTGACCAGTTAGCCACCCATGGGTCTGTCTTCTATCCTAGATGGGGTGCCTTGGGCAGTGGGGGCCTGGGGCTATAGCGGGCAGCGCTGGGCACAAGGCTGGGGTCCCGGCCGGACAGGCCAGCCCATGGCACACACCCACAGACACACCAATAATCCTCACTAGAATGCAGGATGAGACAGCAGTACACAGAGGAAGCCCTTGCAGCATGGGGAGAAAATGCAAAATATATGCAGAGTGTGAAGGGGGGAGTCCCTCCCCGAGCAGGGGTGGTGAGGTCACAGTGCCACCTAAACAGGCGAGCATTACTATTAAGCACTAAAGTCACTAGGACTAGTCTTAACGTACATATTTACACTGCTGATGAAAAGCGCTTTGCAGAGGGATATTGCCACTTATATACTCGCTACCAGGTCCTCAGAAAGAGAATGACTGATTTACTTGAGCGTTATAAAGCATTCAGAAGCCTGAAGTCATCTGGGAGAGGTTAATTCTGCAGCATTCAGTCTCTGTGCTGCCGGCTGGGGTAGAAGCATCCTGAAGACCAGAGGTCTGCTACAACTGTCAGGTCTTAAAATGTTACTGACTGCTACAGCTTTTCAATAAATTGAATAACCAGGAGTTTATTCATACACTGCCACTGCCACTAGGATGTAATTACTTAGTTTACTTGTTTTGGGTTTTACGATTTTGTTTTTTATCATCTTTTAAAAACGTCTTCTTTCAGCTAGAGCAAGAGGTTGACACCTTCCAGACTTTCTAACAAATGCAATAATTTTCCCAATTAAATTAATGAACCATGAGACCAAGAATGCAGTAAAGAAAAACAGTGAATGAAGGTTGCGGTGCTGCAAAAGTTACATGCGAGGAAAATCCATTAAAAGAAACATAAAAAACAAAAAAACAAAAAAAGGCTTCTCTTAACTAAGACCATGGCTGCAGTTCAGTAAGGCATGCATGCTGACTGCCTAGAGTTGTCAGCATCTCATGCATACTGGAAGGTCCCAGGCTGAGGTCACAGAGCTGCCCGGCTACTTTCCTGTGATGAGGATACAGCCAGACGGTGTTAGATTCTACATGGAAGTGCTGGAGCAGCACACAAAGTCTGGCATTTCATAAGAGATAGCAGCATAGCGGTTTGGACGGTATTTTAAATTACATGTGCCACTGATCCCAGGATACTTCACAGCTACAGTTCAGAAGCACCAAAAATATTGGGAGTAATTATTTATTTTAACAGGCCCAATAAAAAAAAAAAAAAAAAAAAAAAAAAGTGTTTCTTATTAAAGTAACTAGACAACTACCTGCATTTTTTGCCATTTCCCTCACATCCCTTCATTACCCTCCATTCTTTCTAAAATAGAAAAAACAAGCCCAATTTCCTGACTCTAATCCGAGGTGGGTTTTTTGTAGAGATCACCAGCAATGCAAGAGTGAGTGGGACCACCAATGCAGGAGTGATTGGCGGGGGTGGCAGTGCAGGAGCAGGAGGGGCCACCAATGCAGGAGTGAGTGGGACCAGCCCCGTCGTCAAGGGCACCATATGGGAAAAAAACTGAAGTGAAACTATCCGCTTCCGCTGCCCTGAGACACAGGACCCATGGCGGTGTGGGCCGACATGGGACTTCCTTCCTGAGACAGGCACAGCACGATGGGTCGGGCCAGACCAAACACAGGGCAGGGAGGTGTGGATTTCCTGTTTCACCCACGGGCTCGTGTAACACGTTCACATGCTAAGTGAGGCGAATGATGCAAGACCAACTGTTATTTTCTGCTCTAGTAGCAACAGAATTTCTGAGGTAAGCAGTACAGGTATACAAACACGAACACTAATGTATTCTCACACACACACTCACACACACACGTAAAATTCAAAAATCTAGTAGTAGAACATTTTCTATAATGAGTCTGGAAATAAAAATCTCTCACGTCTAATTATTTCACTGGAACACGTTAACAAAAAAGGAAAACCCTCCCACCCTCTCCTCCTTCACTCCTCCAACATTCTCCTCCCTCTCACCTCCCTCTCTCCTTCCTTCACCTCCCTCACATCTCCAACCTTCTCCTCCCTCTCTCATCCCCTTCAACTCGCTTTCTCCAGGCTTATCTCCTCCTCCTCCTCTTGCCTTGAATCCCTCTCCTCAGAAAATCTGGCTGTGTGCTCAGTGCTCAATAAACATCCTGCTGAAGGCTTGCACCCCCCCAGAACTGAAGCCCCCTATGAGCAGGACTGAAATGTACACCAGCTTGGCCACATGCACATGCGTAACGTCCCTCAACCGCCCCACCCACCACCCCTTCCGGGTCCTTATGATCACAGAACAGCTCAGCACCACTCCCCATCCTGAAAGAGTCTACTCACCCACTGTTTACGGGCATGGTTTCTCCTCTTGAAGTACAGGATGAGCTTCTTCCTCATTGCCTGGTTTCTGTGAGTGTGACCGAGAGAGAGAGAGAGCAACCGAGAGAGAGAGAGAGAAAGAGAGAAGGAGTAGTGAGCCAGAGCGTGACTGAGGATGGAGGGCAGCACTCGGGGGTCCTTTCAGCACTGGCATGTTCCGCTTCACAGGACGTCATTACTTCCATCGTCACTCTCACTTTTACTTTAATGGCTGCAACCCTCAGCAATCGTGGAGCTTCACTAAATGTCTCATAATCAGCTCAGGACAAATGGACAAAAGAAAGCCTGACTCTCACAAAGAGGCTTATTCGACCTGCATGGTTCTTATTGCACAACACAGGGCTGAGGATGACCACAGAGACATTACACTGGGGTGAGTGGAGAAGGAGAGGCAGCCTGAAGGTAGACAGGACAGGCAACCTCTGTACACAGCGGGTACCATCCAGGGAAAAGGCTGAGTGCTGAGCAGCAGTTGCTGCCTGTCTATTTTAAAGCACTACTAAAGACACGGACACACACACACGCGCACACACACACACACACACACGCGCACACACACACACACACACACACACGCACACACACACACACAGTCATGCATACAGCGCCCCCCGCCCGCCCGAAATTTGGACCAATTCCCCAGATCTACTCTACAGAAATGTGAGCTCCCACATCAACCAGGTGCAAAGAGTAGCCTGTGTAATGTTTGAAGCGGAAGCCCAGCTTCTGTGACACTGAGCCACTTCCTTCTGTGCTGGGGTACATTTCCATGTTTTTCTCTCTCCTGGCATTTAACCTGCCTACTTGCCTGCTGGACATAATGTCACGCTTCCTCACTTTGATCCTATGGTTCATCTGCAGAACCAGCCCCACAGGACTGATCGGCTACAGGAGAGAGAGACGCAACGTAGACATATACATAAAGAAAGAGATATGCACAGCGCAGACATACATATAAAAGGGAGAGGGACGCAGTACAGACACATAAATAAAGGAAGCAAGAGAGACGCAGCGCAGACAAATACATAAAGGAAGTGAGAGAGATACACAGTGTTGACACATACATAAAAGAAAGCGAGAGACTCAGAGCAGACGCATACATAAAGGAAGACGGAGCACAGACATATATATATAAAGGAAGAGAAAGACAAGGTTCAGACAAATACATAAAGGAAAAGAGAGAGACACAGCACAGACACACATAAAAGGAAGCGAGAGAGATGCAGTGCAGACATTTATACAGGAAAAAGAGATGCAGTGCAGACAAATACGTAAAAGAAGAGAGAAAGACATGGTGCAGACATATACATAAAGGGAGAGAGATGCAGCACAGACATATACATAAAGGAAAAAGATGGAGCGCAGACATATGCATAAAGGAAAAGATATGCAGCGCAGACACATACATAAAAAAAGAGAGACAAATGTGGCACAGACATATACATAAAGGAAGAGAGAGACACGGTGCAGACGTATACATAAAGGAAGACAGAGACACGGTGCAGACATATACATAAAGGAAGAGAGACACATGGTGCAAACGTATACATAAAGGAAGAGAGACACGGTGCAGACATATAAATAAAGGAAGAGAGAGACACGGTGCAGTCGTATACATAAAGGAAGAGAGACACATGGTGCAAACGTATACATAATGGAAGAGAGAGACACGGTGCAGACGTATACATAAAGGAAGAGAGAGACACGGTGCAGACGTATACATAAAGGAAGAGAGAGACACGGTGCAGACATATACATAAAGGAAGAGAGAGACACGGTGCAGACGTATACATAAAGGAAGAGAGACACATGGTGCAAACGTATACATAAAGGAAGAGACACGATGCAGACATATACATAAAGAAGAGAGAGACATGGTGCAGACGTATACATAAAGGAAGAGAGAGACACGGTGCAGACATATGCATAAAGGAAGAGAGATAGATGTGGCACAGACATATACATAAAGGAAGAGAGCGACACGGTGCAGACATATGCATAAAGGAAGAGAGAGACACGGTGCAGACGTATACATAAAGGAAGAGAGATAGACGCAGCACAGACATACATAAAGGAAGAGAGCGATGAAGTACAGATGCTAGGGGATAACAGACATGTAACCTGAAAATTGTAAATTCGACCAACTGGAGGGGCTCAGGTTTTGCTCATGAATTCCTCCAGCAAAATTACCCAGCTTTAAAAGAAAAGGTGAAAAAGGAGGAAGACAGTTGCTGTGGATCAGCAAGGTGGTATAGTAATATCAGCAAGGTTTTCTCTGACAGAAGCAATGAGCTGGTTGGCTCCATATGAGGCCGTCACAGTCAGCAGAGCAGCACCTCCCGAGCACAGAAGGGGAGCCAAGCCACACACACAGACACGGCAGAAGAAGTGACATATCCGGGATACCCTACTCACATTTTGATGTTCTCATGATACTGCTTGGTGTCTGACGGCTGGTTGTAGAGGGGCTGGAACAAACAGTGGAAACTATTAGCTGGGCAGAGAAGATTCAGCAGTGAAGATGTGCGACAAGACAGATCAGGGTTATAGATGGAAATATTCTAGACCCTAATCCAGGATTCCTACATCCATCACCCTAACCATGAGCAAACCGGAAAGCAGTACTCTAATTCAATGCTTTTTAAATCCATTCCAAAACATCCTGTAATGCACGTGTGGGCACAAGAACATATCAAGCAGAAAGGGCAGTGAGAGAGCCCCAGAAAGCCAGACTTTTCTTAGTAAAGCCTGTATGCACAGAATTACTGATTTCAAAAAATCATTACAAAAGGACAGTCACTAGACACTTCCATCCATTCATTTTCCAAACTGCTTATCCTTCTGGGTCCGGAACCTATCCCGGAAGCAACGGGCACGATGTGGGAAACAACCCATGACGGGGAGCCAGCCCATCACAGGGCACACTCACACACTGTTACCATTCACTCACACATGCACACCTACGGGTAATTTAGTAACTCCAATCAGCCTCAGCATGACTTTCCACTGTGGGGGGAAACCGGAGTAGCCAGAGAACACCCCATGACGACACGGGGAGAACATGCAAACTCCACACACATGGAACCCAGGCGGAGACTCGAACTCTGGACACATAGGTGTGAGGCAAAAGAGCAAATTTTACACAAAATTCAAAGAAACAAAATTCCGATGGGCACCCAGCAGTGTGGGGAATGCAGAGCCTTTGCAGGAGTGGCAGTTGCACTGGCCAGCCACCCCTGCAGCCTGTGGGATTCTGCGACTTAAATGCCACGGGGAGGGTCCCGATGCTGCAGAACACACAGGTGTCGAGGGAACAGGAGTCGGCAGCTTTGCTTTCCCCCAGAACATGTTTAACTAGCCACATGTGGATGACAGAGATTTGTGTGCATGTCTAAGAGGCATCATGAAGCCTCCCTAAAGGCTCCCCGTGAGCAGAACAAAAAAACAGCAGATGATGCTAGAGAGAAAGCTCACAGTGACCCGGAAACGAGGCTCATGAATGCTACTCATGACAAGCCATAGTCTCCCCCCACAACAAGCCCCACCCACAGAGAGCTAATGCTAACAATTAATATTAATAAGTGGCTAACATGAGCAACTGAGAGAGAAGAAAACAAACAGGACAGTAGCTGGCACCCATTAAAGCTTGACTGGAAAAGAAGAAGAGAAAAAAGTTCAGCGAGATGACTTACCAGCTCGACTCGGGGCCCCAGCCCCTCCAGGATCCGGTGCGCTTCCTCCGCCTTCTTCTGTAGAGACACAAGATAAACAGGAGTTATTAGTGGTCCTACCCCACAGTGCTGCATGTTTCTTTGGTTTGCACAGTCTTCGTCACAGGTGGGGGGGGGGGGACACACGAAAGGTGGGGGAGGGGTCAAGAGTGCTTAGTGCTGCAGAAACGCCTTAGTGCCGCAATTAGCATGCTCACACCTGCTTTGCCTTTCTCAGCTTCTCACTTCCTCAGAGAGGAAGAGAGAATGAACACTAATCCTGCGGAGAGCCACTAAAGTAAGTGAGAAAGAGAGCGCTACCTAAAACTGATGTGCATTTCTGAGGTTACACAGCAAGGACAAGAAAAAACAACTTCCTGTGTAAGACAGACAGCATGAAAGTGTGAGGAGCCCAGGCCACACCCACCTCCCCTCTCTGCCGTGAGCCCCCATCCTGACCCTAACAGTCTCCCCTCTCTGCCATGAGCCCCCATGCTGACCCTAAGCTGCATCCACTGTCTCCCATGTGCCCCCATGTGCTAACACTAACCCATCTCCTTTCTCTTTTTCCACCAGGCTAAAGCTCACTCTGCACGTCAGCAGCAATGTACCTGGACCAGGCAGAGACAGTGAGTGCAAGAGAAGCCAAACACACGGCTATAAACCATCCTCACATCCTCGTCTCTATGACATCATTTCTACAGACTTGCCAGAATGGCATGGACACACACACACACACATTTCTGTCCCAATTAAGCAATGAACTTTTTGTTTTAAAAGAAAATGGCAAGTGTCATTTCAAAAAATAATAAAGCCCTTTGCCTAAATGAAGAGCTGTATAAATATTCACTTTAGTGAAACATTACCCCCCCCCCCCCCCCACCCACAGTTCATGGTGGTCTACCACATACACTGCACATACTTCCTCACTACAGAAACATGGAAGTAAGTCCAACATGGTGCGACTCCATGACAGGCTGGGGCTTTTAACAGACATTTAATGCTGCAAAGGGGAAGAAACAGAGAACACAAAAAACAGCACAGTAAACTTATATTCAAATATAATCCTCCAATATGTTTCAGTAAAAACAAAATCTTTATATATTAAATGACCATGTTCCCGTTTTCTGCTCCAGATTCCCAAAAGCATGATCTGGTCTTGCTGATTTCCAGCTGTAAGCAGATACATGCAGGTTAGTCCCCAACCACTGCTAGAAGGTGAACCAGGTCACTTACGGCTGTGTGTGCAAAGAGGAGCAAGGGGAGGAATGCAGAAGACCCAGGGGAAGCGATAGCTATGGTCTGCCAAGCTGCTGAGGTATAATCCAGACAATTTTGGTTTACAGTAGACTGCCAGAAACCCTCGAGGGGGGCATGAGAAAGCAGAAGGACCATGATCACCCTGTGGTGAAAGACAGGCACTACAGGGAGCAACTTATCCTCATATTGCTCCACCTAGTGATAAAAGACAAGCACCAAAACAAGAAAATGACAGCAGCAGAGAACCGAAGAGCCAGGGGGCAAATGATATATTCCAAAGCCAGGCATGATGATGAAGTGAAAGCGGCAGGACGAGGACCCCAAATTCTAAAGCCTGGCACAGTGCTGAAGTGGATGCAGAAGAGTGAAGACCACAAATTCCAAAACCAGGCAAAGGGCAAAAGTGGCAAAGCAAAGACCCTGAATTCCAAAGTGGGGCATGGTGCCAAAGTGGATGTGCCAGTGTGGTAACCAAAATTCCAAAGCTGGGAATGGTGCTGAAGTGAACGTGGTGGAGCGGGAACCCCGAATTCCAAATGAACCAGACATTGTGCTGAAGAGAACATGGTGGAGCGGGAACCCCGAA
>JAODKF010000046.1:125855-147741 GCA_026779585.1 Mormyrus proboscirostris | reverse complement strand
AACGTTTAGGGTTCATCCAGCCACTTATCCAGGTAAAGGTCACAAGGTAGCCTGAAGGCAGGGTGTGTACACACACATACACACACACACACACACAGACAGACAGACAGACAGACAGACAGACAGAGAGACACACACACAAACAGAGTCAGACACACGCATACAGACATAGAGATGCTCACAGACACACACATAGATATAGAGGCATACACGGGCACAGACACAGATAGACACAAAGAGACACCTACACACACACTCACTCACACTCACTGACACACACATGCACGCAGAGATGCTGGCAAATTATGAGTCACTGAATTAGCACAAACTCGAGGACCTGCAGAAAAGCTGGGTAAGAAAGGGAGAATGGGCACATTCTACAGGAGGCAAACCTCTAACCCCACTCTACAGGATGGAGTATTAGATACTTCTACTAAATTTCAAAGCCCTTCATAACCATGGTCCTAATTACCTCGATGACCTTTTACACTCATACTCCCTTCGTTCCTCCTCAGCTGAATGACTTACCATTCCTTCTGATAGGCTCAGTACCATGGGTGACAGGCCCTTGGGTGACAGAGTCTTCTGCTGCTCAGCACCCAGACTTTGTAACTCTCTCCCCTTAAATTTAGGGCAACTGGTTTCCATTACTCTATTTAAATCACGTAAATCATCTTAACTCATCTTAAATTACTGTTCCTTTCGTGAACTGTGATTCTATTATTTCTTTTATTGTAATTGTAGTGTAATGTATCTAGTATATGGAGTTTCATGTTTATTGTTGTTTTACAAATTCTATTCAGTCATTTAATTCATGCAAGGTGACCTTGAGTGTCCTGAAAGGCACTCTGCCTAGCCTCATTTGAAGAATAACGTCAGGAATAAAAGCAGCAGCCCGAACGGTCTTCAAGTCTAATTCCCATCCTTTTTAACTTGGTTAATCAGTCTCAAAAAAGCCAGGCATCTTTCTACCTTCACACTTCTGAATGCTGAATGCATTTCTCAAAGAGCCTTTGCAGCTAAAACAACACCCCGAAAGAGGGATTAACACCCAGGGAACAGGCTGCACACCCTGAAAGAGGGATAAACGTCCAAAGAGCAGGTTACACACCCAGAGTGAAGTATAAATGCTCTGAGAGCAGGACAAATTCCCACAGAGCAGGCCACATGCCCCGAGAGTGGGATAAACACCCAGAGAGCATGCCGCACACCCTGAAAGTGGGATAAACACCCAGAGAACAGACCAGACGCCCCAAGACCGGGATTCAATGCTCAGAAAACAGGTCAAATGCTCAGAGAGTGGGATGAACGGTCTGAGAGCAGGCCGCAGGCCCCGAGAGTGAAAAAAATCCCCAGAGAGCAGACAAAAGTGAGAAAAATGCCACAAGAGTGCTATAAATGAGCGTGGGATAAACACCCCACAAACAGGAAACACAGAGCAAGAGCAGGCTACACGCCTGACATCGTACTCCAGCTTTCGCTTTCCATAACACCGCTAACTCAGGTGAGACAGAGAGCTGCTTATAGAGAAAGGAGGCTGCTCCAATTGGCACATTAAGCCATAAAGCCAGAGTTGTCAGCCTTGCCGAAGTAACAGGAGGAACAGCTTTGATGACCCACTGCCAGTATACATAGACTCAGCAGCGAGACGTTGTGTTTTATTTCAAAAGGCCTTTGTGCTGGGAGGGGGCACTTGCTCTGTGCACATGTTTCTACTGGGAAAGGGAGATTTAAACAACATTCTCAAGTTTCCTGGAAACATGGACAGTTTGTATAAAACCGCAACTATGGGGTTTCGTGTATGAGGAAGGGAGTCTGAGAGACATGTTTCTGTCATTTTCTCCCTCTTTAATGCAATTAATTGTTTGTCATTTTGACCCCCAGCTAAAGATCCAAAGCAGAAGACACTTCAAAAAGAGACAGTGACAGGGGGGCAGTGGCAAGGGTTGCAGAGAGATGAGGCTTCCTGGCAGCATTCCAGTAGAGATCCCACAGCAAATGTAAGCACTGCTTTAAATCAGAAAGCAGGTACAATGAGAAAGGCAGGCCATGCCCTCTGCACAAACACAGAGCCAAATTAAGCAATGAAGGACACTTCTAAAGGGAGAACATGATCACTAGGGGCATTAACGATTCTCCAAACCCATGGTTTGGGGTGGGGGGTTAGGAAAAATACTGGGTTGTATTAATCAACAGCAAATCGGGAACACTACAATGACCAACACTAAGGAAAATGTTGGATTAGCTTCACAAAAAAAAAAGTTCACAAAACAAAATACAGCAGGTGGCGAAGAGGGTCCTGAATTGGTGATTTGCCCGCATTTGTCTCCATGTTTCATTATAATGTCTGTAAATGCATATTTATTAAGTATGGGGACACTTTGGGTATGTGTAGTTTTAAAATATCTACATTAGTTTATATGGGTCTATGGGCCTTAAAGCACCACCATAAGCCCAAACTGTGTCTTTTTTCTGGCCTGAGTAGCGGAAGGAATATTGTGCCATTCCCCCAAATTTTAAGAGTCACATACACGCGTAATTATAGCCTGCTGAAATTTCATTGGCTGTTGTCAGGCATGTTTGATGAGTAAACCAACTTTTATTATATGATTTGTTGGATTTGTTGACACTTCTGCCCCAACAGCTGGCTGCTCTTCGCGGAAAGCTTACTCTACAAAGAGCAAGTTGAGGGAGGCGTAAAAAATTCCCCCCCAGGGACAAAAAAAGGATCGATTATTATAATATTACACTTGCATGTTTTGAAAATGTGCTAAAGATCTAAGGGGCGGAGTTTGGTGATCTTATTAGCAATTGTTTGAAGCCAAGGAATGTGTATTAAAAACCTTATTTGCTATGATCCGCAGTTCAGAATAAGACTAATATTGACCAAAACGTAAAGAATGCCACTACAGCACCACCATTTGGCTGAGCAGTGTCTCTTTGCAGCCCTAAACAGTGGAAGGAATACTGCACAATGACACCAAAATTTCATGATTCCTGGTCATAGACAAGGAAAATTATAGTCTGCTGAAATCTGACTGCCTGTTGTCAGCCATGTTTGATCAATAGATGACTTTTATAAAATGATTGGTTGGGACATCTGGCTGTCTAAATAATTAAGAAAAAAAGGACTCAAGTATATACTCTCTTATTGACTTATTGGAAGCATACTGAATGACTGATGCGTTTTGGCACTAAGCCGTCTTCAGAATCTTCAAATCTGTCGAAACTAAACAGGTTAAGAGTCCTTAGTTTAGGATATTATGTTCAAGTTTTAGAGGTAGGCCTGTCGCGATAAACAATAAATCAATTAATTGCACGATAATTAAAATGAGGTTGATCATTTTTCGCGATAATTTTCATTTGCATGCTTGTTTGTTTTTCTTGTGTCTCTTTCTACCAAATGAGAATATCGGGTCTTTTTAGCAAACCGGATCATTTGGCTCAGCTCACCAAGAATAGCCGGCTCTTTCGGCTCCTAAACAGCTTTTTAAAAAACCCGACCCTCTCTTCGTTTAACCTGATGCTGATTAGCGTGACCCCATTTGAGCTTGTTAAAAATAAGACGCTGCCTTGTGGGTGGGCTTTTTCAGAAGAAAACGGGTTCCAGCCACTGTCGTCCTTAATGTTGAGGCAGCTTAAAAACCCTGACAATTCCATAAACATTCATAAAATGGCTCGTAAACAGGAGCCGGCTCCCATCGTTCATTAAAAAGAGTCGGCTCAAAGAACCGTTTCGTTCGCGAGCGACAGTCATGAACTCTCGTGTCAGTGGGCTCTTTGCACGTCAGCTTCCGCGTTCATGGAAATGCGGCTCGCTCATTTCCGGTCTGTGAAAAATGGCATTGGTTTATACATGCCATTTACAGGACTCGCCCAAACCTATGATCAACGACGTACATCGCTTTTGTAAATCCTTCTCCAAAGAACCAACAAGTAAATTAGAGAAGGGCTTTAACATGTTTGCCTTGTCTTTTTCATTTAACTTTGTGGCCGCAGTTAGCTATAGATTACACTAATAGACGTTACTCCCAGACCGTGATAGTGTATGCATGTGGCAATGAATTAATTATGAACATCCCCAGTCAATCTAGCTGAGAATGTTTAACTTAGTATGTTCTATATGTGCTTAAGTACACATAGTGTTAATCTGTGTTCGCTATTCTTAGTGTCAAATAAAAACACGGGAACAGTAGAGGTTGCTGCTTCAGCTCCATGAAGCACGACAAACATTATAGTGTAAAAGTATGGCAGCACTGGTCATTTGTCAGAGTTCTAATTAAGGCTGTTCAATATTCAGATTTGTGTTATATAGACTCATCAAAGCTTATGATAAACTGCCATAAAACGAGCCACGGAGATGCTGCAGCGAACGCTTTCAGACAATGTTGTCAAAATACGCTGCATAAATAAAACTGAATATTCAGGTATAGTATTATACTGTATTATATAGCATATTTTAGTTATACACATTTCAATAATTTAATTTGTACAGTACTGTAATTTCAAAAGCATTTGAAGCGGTTGTACTATATTTTGCAATCAAAATTAGTGACGCTGTCCGTTTTATTATCTATTATTCATGTAGGAAATATACACGTGTCATTTAGACTAAGACATGTAGAAGAAAAAAATCAGTTATGATGATCATCCGAAAATTATTTTCACCCAGGCAGACGTGTTCACTATAAGCGGTAAAGTAAAATGTGGCAATAAATTATATAAATGCGAGTATAAATATTTGGGATTTGCCAAATCTCTCTGAGGTGTGCATGGAAACTTAAAACTTGATTGTATTTTGAGAACGCGGTGCACTTAGGAAATTATTATTATTGTTTTTTTAGCTTCTGAAACACAAGTTTATCCTTTCTTGCGCTCATAGTTACTCAAACCGGAAGCAAGTGAGCCATATTTCACACTGGCGGATATGATGTCACTGCTTTATGTGCACAATATTATTATACGTCAATATTATCGTTTATCGCAATAATTCCTGGGACAATTTATCGTCCAGCAAAATTTGTTATCGTGACAGGCCTAGTTAGAGATAACGGGTCATTGTGAATAGAAATATATTTATTACACCTCATCCACCTCTTATTCACAATCTACTAATTCAAGCACCAGGCCAGCAGGATATTCACAAGTATAGAATCAGGTAGGTCATCACTGTGGTTAAATGAAGGCGTGTGTGTGCCACTCGTGGAGATGTGTATTTTGTGTTGTATATGGTATGTATAGAGCAAAACACACAAGAATGGCAGTAATTTAAAATATCAAAATAACATAAAATGTCAAAGTAATTAACTGGTGGTTGTGTATTGCCCTCTGTTACTGTGTGAACTTGCAGTGCTTGGGGAGGGCGTACGCAGTGAGTGTGTTTCACCAAAAACAATTAGGCTAATAAGAGGTTTATTTAAATGGAAATACATGTGTGCTGCCTGACTCATTATTCTGAGAAATCCATTAAGTAACCAAAGAAAGAACAATACAGAAGCATTTTTGCATTTTGTTTTTTTTTAAAACACTAAATGGTGTGCACAATTTTGTTTAGATTGCCCACTCAAAATTGAGTTCACAAAAATCCCTAAAATATGTACATGATTTTCTGACAGTTTAAGAATTATTGACTGGTAGATTAGATAAGGCAGGTGGCTGTGTTCACAAGGTGGTGGCTGTTTTCACTTCTGCTACTGCTCTCTACCACTGCTTTTCCAATTTACATTAAATGGACTAAATGGAAGAGTGTATAAAACACACCAGATGGACAAAAGGATTGGGGCACCTGGCCATTTCACCTACAAGAACTTTTATGACGTTCCATTTTAAATCCATAGGTATCAATATGGAGTTGGTACCCCATTTGCAGCTATAACAGCTGCCACTTTTCTGAGAAGGCTGCTACGGGTGGCTGCCCTTCATGGCCAACTTGCTCTCACCTACACAAAGTTGGGGTGTAAATTTCCCCATGGGGATCAATAAAGTATTTATTATTATTATTATTATTATTATTATTATTATTATTATTATTATTATTATTATTATTATTATTATTATACAATGTCTGCAACATTTGTATAAAGTCTGACAATTTTTGAGTTATCATACATACCATATGAAGTGTTTGCAGTACCCTTCTCATTTCTACCAACAAGGAGCTGTAGCCAGAGCCAGCGCTGGGCTGGTTCTCGCTTGGTGCCTTTTGAGGACCTGCCCGTTTCTCTACTGGTTTCACAAAAGAAAGCAATGGAAATGTGACGCAGGTGTACATGAGAGTAAAATATAGGTCAGAACATAAGAAATTTACAAATTCGGCCAATCAAGCTCGTGTAGGGCAGTGTCAATTTTGGCAATATTTTAAAATTTAAGGTTTAATCAATGCAATGTTATTCTGCTAATAAGTGCTCGCAGGTTTGTTTCACTGGTGGCACCAGCAATATTAGACAAAAGCTATAGCGGCTATCGATTGAATTTTCTAGCTATGTGGAAGATTTTGAAAGGGATAGCCTTTCCCACTTTTGCTGACATTACAGTTCCAAATTCTGAGATTTCTGTGGTGCCGTGTTAGACATTTTTTCGGTCCTAGTTGTTTTGCAGTGGAAATGCATGGAACCAGGTCCAGATTAGAAAAAGCCCGGGACCGACTGCAGCACCGTGTTGGTGGAAACAAGGTATGTGCTTCAATTTTATTGTGAATTTGGTAAAGTTCAGATCTCCACCCATACAATGTGTTTGCAAAGGTTGAAAAGGATCGGTCAAAAACTTTTTGACTTGTCATGTTAACAGGATTAAGTTTCTGGTTATTTTTCACTATGTGACACTGCTTCTATTTTTGGGCAATCTGTCTCAAATAGAATTACCATACAGCACTAATTTTACATTTATGTTTCTTTACCAGACACTTTTGTGCAAAGTGACATACAAGTCAAACAAATGGCACATTACAAACATACGTGCTGTTGAGGAGTCAACTAGGCTTAAATACAGTTAGGCTGAGCTGCCAATGAATGCTCAGTTACAAGTGCTATTATTATACTATTACTATAACTACAGAACAAACTGGCAGGCGTCTACCACTTGATGCCCATGTGTTCGGTGGCTGGAAGCAATGGCGTAAGAAAGTGTTTGAAAAAATTGGGATGAGGGGGTGCCCAGCTTACTTTAAATACAATGGTGTATTTAATGGGGGAGGGGGTTGAATGAAACTAAGTTAAATATTGGAGGGAAAAAAAACAACAACTGTAACGTAGGCCAGCAGGATTTACTAAATACCCTGCAGCAGCATCAGCATCCCAGCACCGGTCTGCTCCTTCGGGAAACAAATGCATGTACAGCGGCAAAAGCAATAATACAGCATTACATTACGATTATTTATTTAGCCAATTATTTTATGAAAACATAAGTGCAAGAGCAGGGTCAGCCAGTCCTGGGGGATATGGCATTGAGATCCATCTAACGAGAGTTTGCATGTTCGTCTTGAATGAGTAACTATATGACCCAGATGCCCTCAGAAGACTGCAAACCGGTGTGATTCTACAGTCTGAGCAGTGACTACTGACACGTTGGCATTCTAAACAGAGCGTCCACGTCTGTGCAGTGACTACTGACACATTGGCATTCTAAACAGGGCATCCACGTCTGAGCAGTGACTACTGACACGTTGGCATTCCAAACAGAGCGTCCACGTCTGAGCAGTGACTACTGACACATTGGCATTCTAAACAGAGTGTCCATGTCTGAGCAGTGACTACTGACACGTTGGCATTCCAAACAGAGTGTCCACGTCTGAGCAGTGACTACTGACACATTGGCATTCAAAACAGAGCTTCCATGTCTGAGCAGTGACTACTGACACGTTGGCATTTTAAATAGAGCGCCCACAAATCAGCTTTTTAAACAGAGCGCATAACAAGAGTTTCTGCTCGATGGGATGTGGATGTGAAAAGTGTTAATGTACCAGCCTGCATGTACACAAATCAGTAGTGTTTTTCAACCAGTGTAACGTTGGAACTAGCCAGGCATGCATCGTGACTTAATCACGATTATATGGCACATGCACAATAATCACCAGGCCTTTAGATGATGGATCAAACATTTGTTCGGACACTGGCTTTTCAGTATTAAATGGATGGTTACTTACACCTACAATTTGGTAAGCAAATTAGTGGCACGTATGAAATATTAATGAGATACGTATTGTGATGGCTAAAAGTTAGTAATCTCTATAAATTTGGAGGATCTATATGTTTATTAAGTTTGGTTAGCGGAGCACGCCACATGCCACTGTTTTAGTAATTCATGGAAGCAATAACCACTGAAGTGGCGGTGAAGAAAGGGACAGCTCAGTAGCCACATCATCTTTTTGAAAGAGGAGATATTATGGACAAATAAGTAAAAAAAAAAAAAAAATCATCTGTGGTATGACACTTTTTAAAAAGTCTGACAAGTTTAATAAAACATAAGGATGCAGCGAATTTATATAGATTACTAACTTTTGAGCGTCATAATACACCTCATTAATATTTTAGGTATATTATTCATGTGCTTACCAAATTGTGAGCGTACAAACCAAACGCTCTCACAGTTCTGAAACACTGGCATTCAAACAAACTAATGAGATAAGGATGCTGATTAATAGTTACAGTACATTCATAATTTAAGTGGTTTAGACAAAAGAAAAAACTTTGTGTATATGCGACTTTTTTATAAATTTAATTGTGAATTTGTCTTTAAGCACACTTGTCAAGTAATCAAACGTAGCTGACAATATGATCGCTAGTGTCACAATACCAAAACCATGACTTCAATATGATACTAGCCAAAAATATTTCAATTCCAATACTGAAACCATACCACAGCAAAAAACTAAGATTAATTAAAAATCAATGGATAAATTTAGGACAGAACATGAAATTCAAAATTTCTCCTATTAAATAGCTGTAACCACGTAAGATTCCAGCACCTTGGAAAATCGACCAAGCTGATTATAGTTTGCAATAGGATAATCGACGAGACAATTAAATCCCACCATTTAAGATAGTCTTTTATAGATTAACTCTTTATGATACGAGGTCAAACCATTCTAAGGAAGAGTAGGGGTTCTCCAGGTTATTTGATAAGATCTTAATTGAAAGTAAATACAGGGGGGGGCATGTCCACCTGTACTCCCCAAAATCTACGCCTATGATAGGGAAAACTCTTAAAAACCAAAACAACAAAAAACGGAAGGGTTTTACGGTACTTATTCAGTATTGGTATACTGTGCAACACTAATTACCCCCCCCCCCCATTCACATACATACGTTTTAACCAACAGGTTGAGAGTAATAAATGTGTTACTGGCAAGAGCCAATTAGTAGTATGCGTTAATCAGTGGTGTGTCCTGGGAAAATGACTTTAGGAAAAGTGTGCCGTGACAGAGAAAAGGCCAGAAAACACTGCAGCAGAGTATGTGTGAATGAGCCTGAGCTCGGGGGAGCCTGCAGCAGGCTGTGTGGGGGGACTACCTCTCACTCCCCGGCTGGAATTCGGACAGCAGGGAGGGCCGGCGGCGGTGTGGCTGGGCCAGGGCTCCGTGGCTCAAGTGGGAAGGAAAGTCACGCGGGTGCGTGTGGTACTCCACCAGTGCTACATCCTGCAGTACAAAAACACACAGTCAGCACGCCTGCTTCGTCTCCGCGCCTGAGCCCTCCTTTCACAGCACAGGCGTGCCTCAGACGCCACTGGCTACAGTGAAAATATGGGGTTAACACAAATGTAGATTCAAGGAAAACAAGGCAAACAGCCAGTCTCCGGAGTTAAGACGAGATAAACTTCTACAGTAAAATTACCCAAAAAATGGAGATGGCCTGAGCTGGGTTTACTGACACTATATCGTTTGGGGGGGTAAATCCCCTGCCATACCACCCACTCTGCTTGGAACGGGTCGGGTGGACTTACCGCATGTGTTCGGGCCAGCTGCAGCGGTAGCGCTGCCGGGCTGGGAAGGTGTCGGGTGTCTACGACCCGGCGACCCTGGGCCACAGACTGGGGGTGGCTGGACATGCTCCTTCTACAGAGAGGTGCCGTCCAGGAGCATCATCACTGGGTGTCTGAGGGAAGACGACCTGCAACACAGGCATGCAGATGGCTTAAGCTTCTATTGCAGAACTTGCACTTTGACAAAAACAGAACTCCACATTGCCAAGAGGATCCTCCATCCAATGCCATTTATAATCTTACCAATTTTTACAACCTGAGTACTTAGGAAGCAATTCATATTAAATACACCTTCAATAGCATGACAAACTGAGCCCAAGCAGGGCTTAAAATGATATGTCAGGTTCCTTAATTATCAGCGTACCGGTGTCTCACACTGGATTTGAACATGTAAGACTCATTGAGCTCCCCATCCAGGACCTTCCCCCATGGGCAATATGTGGCAGTGAGAGACAACAAAGTGTATACAGTCACTCCCCTGAATGCAAACTTTGAAAGGTTTTCATTGATGAGGCCTCTGGCGCGCAATGGTGCAAGAAATCAGGGGCGGGTATAAAGGGAGGCAGGGGTGGATATAAAAAGCAGCAGGGGCAGTTACAAAGTGTCAGGTAATCCCTTAGTGGATGGGTGAGATGCAGCTCCTGTGGCATTACTACACTTATATAATAATTACGTTATCGATTTATCGCACAATGTATGGACAGAATTTTTTTCTAGCTAGTTTTGTCCAAAGAGGAGCCTGTATTTTCCCAAGAGTAACACAGCACAAATACAATATTTGCATTGACTTCTTTTTCACTTCCTTTTAGTTTCTCAATGAACAATTGAGTTTTGTTTGTATCACTGAGTGGAGCCTCCACAATACTGGGGTAATAGTATATTGCCTATAAAGGAAAGAATGACTCTCTATACTGCTGTGCCAGATGTTTAATATACAATGCAATTTTTGTTAACAGTGACTGAGAATCTATTTTTTTTTTTGGTTGTGGTTTTATTTATGTTCTTAAGAATGAAAAGTTCATTGTTGCATTATTATGGCACTATGGATAGTACTATAGCAGCCATTCCAGAACCCAGCAGTGAGAGGTGCTCATGCTTACTGAGCTGTACCCTGAGGCCAGTAATCACAGACCACCAGTAGACAACTACAGCCTATTGTAAGTCAGCTAAATTTTTCTAGCAAAAACCCAATTGATGGCATCTAAAAGCACAGACATTTGAATGAAACATATCTGCCAGTTGTGAAGCAGTTAAAGTGTACAGTGCATACCAGCCAACTTTAAAAGTCATGTCTACTCAGTATGTCCTGTTCAAGTCTTACCAAAATATTCTTTTCTGTAACTGAAATAAAGCAAACTGGAAAAAACAGCCTGACTCACTTCAACATGTATTATAATATCACATGTTTCACAGCACAGAATAAATGTGCTACCCGCAGTCTTCCTCTTGAGACTCGAGTGTGCACTTCACTTTACATATTAATACTCTTTTCACCCACAGGATGGACAGCAGTCTGCTTTATTCACACACACTCACACACACGCACACTCCTGCAGAGAGACAGACAGACACACAATGTATTAAAAAAAATGTTATGGGTATGAAAGTACAGTGGTACCGCGGTATTCATCCGCTTTCGAAGTCCAACTTGGCATATGTCTTGTTTGGACGCGAAAAATTTTGCTTGGTATACGACCTTTGTTTGGAATACGACTGGCATGCTTGAACTTGTATGGGTCAAAATGAGTCACGACACCGCGCACTACCTTTGTTTACCTCTCTTGAGACAAAGCTGCAACTGCCCACGAGTATCAGTACACTGGTTGCTACCATTCAGTGAACAACCTGTGCTATAACTCTTTGCATTTATTTAATCTAATTGCTTTTTTATTTATGTATTTTAGTATTAAGCAGTGTTTAAATTGTTTGATACAACCCCATCAATGTATATGCCAATAACAATATGATTTTGGTATACATCCTGTTTGGTACAAGTCCAAGGATTTGGAACGGATTAAGTTACCACTGTATTAATTTCAAAACACCACCTCTGTGAGGAGATAAGTCACTGGCTTCTCTTTCCACAAAAAGAAAAATTCATAAGTAGCTCCATACAAAAAAACATTACTGTCCACTGCATTACACCATCACAAAAAATGTATCTAACATTAAGGATCTTGGAGAATTAGGGAACTGCGGGAATAACAAACACGAACTCGCCGGGAGAAAGAATACTTCTGTGACCTGCAGCCCTAACCAGTAACAAGGCACTAAAGCCCCCCCTGACTCCATCCCGAGACCTCTAAGGAATAATCACCATCCGTCACCAGGAGGGTGGTCGGTTTCAGGATGGGCAGCTGCCTTGGAGTGTGAATTGAGTAAAGCCCTTCAGAGGAAGAGGCAGGAGGACAAGGCTAATGGTGTGGTTAGCAAGGATAAGCCCACAGATGCCATAGTGCTTAAAGAGCAGGGCATGCCTTACCAAGGGGTGCACAGACGTGGACATTTTGGCTGCTACTGATATATTTTTGTCTAATATTATGGATACTAATAACAGGCTAACCTCCGAGCTCCACAAATCTGCAGTCAAACAGTTGTGGGCGTCGGTACTTCTTAAGATTCTCTGGTTGTGTGTGGCAACCACATGATTTAATGTAGGCAGTGAGACATCAGTGAAGTCACGCTGACTTGGGGGGCTGTAGTGAATATGCAAGGTCCTCCACAGCAGAAATCGGCAGATCGTGCAGTGCAATCATCTCCATTATTTCAGTTGTTATGTCTTTGGCTCTGATGCTAGCTTCAAATATTGACCAGAGTCTAAATTTTAGACCAGATTTTAGATCAGAATGATGCCAATGTCTTAATTGTTAAAAGCATCATCTATAGTTTTATTGTTGAAAAAGAAATTAAAAGACCAAAAACAAATCAGACCTATCGAGCCTGTCACCTTTAACCTTACAAAGTAAGACAAAACATACAATTTAAAATAAAAATCTACTAAATATTTCTAACAATAATAAGATTTGCAGCTGACATAATGGCGAATAGCAGCAATGGGCCCCTATGACTGAACAAATTTAATGTAATTTATATCCACACTAATATGAAGATATAAAAAAAAAAAGTAGTTTTCAAAAAGGTGTTTACTAGTGCTACGAGAGTGGACTCACTAGCTAGCACAATGGCAGGACTGATCGGTTAAACCACCCCCTGTCAGGACGAGGTCAGAATGTTCAGCAGTGACAGCACCAGTAACAGCAGAGATGCGGGTGTTGTAAGCCTGCTGTGATGCATGAAAAGACCAACAGACTTTTCATGACCTGCCGCCTGGGTCGCACAAGATGTAAAACCCTGCTCAGGTGTAAGCCTGTTGCGATAAATGATAAATCAATTAATTGCACGATAATTAAAATGAGGTCAATAATTTTTCTGCCCTCAATATTTTTCATTTGCATGCTTGTTTGTTTTCCTCGTGTCTCTCTCTACCAAATGGGAACATCGGGTCTTTTTAGCAAACCGGCTCTTGGCTCAGCTCACCAAGAACAGCCGGCTCTTTCGGCTCCTAAACGGCTCTTTTTAAAAAAACCCGACCCTCTCTTCGTTTAACCTGATGTTAATTAGCATGACCTGATTTCAGCTTGTTAAAAATAAGACGCCGCCTCATGGGCGGGCTTTTTCAGAAGACAACGTGTTCCAGCCACTGTTGTCAATGTTGAGGCAGCTCAAAAACCCGGACAATTCTATAAACATTAATAAAACGGCTCTTGAACAGCAGCCGGGTCCCATCGTTCATTAAAAAGAGTCAACCACTAGTTATGTGTCTAATGAGGAGTGAACTCTCGTGTCAGTGGGCTCTTTGCACGTCAGCTTCCGCATTGATGGAAATGCGGCTCGCTCATTTCCGGTCTGTGAAAAATGGCATTGGTTTATACATGCCGTTTACAGGACTCGCCCAAACCTATGATCAATGACGTACATCGCTTTTGTAAATCCTTCTCCAAAAGTACCAACAGGTAAATTAGAGAAGGGCTTTAAGATGTTTGCCTTGTCTTACATCCAGATACGAAGGGGAGTCTTATTCGTTCAACTTTGCGGCTAGACATTGATAACTCCCGGACTGTGATAGTGTATGCATGTGGCATTTTATTTTAGAAAGCAGCTTCCTCTGCCGGTTAGTGGTGCATGTAGTGATGCAGCTGGGTGGCCACAACACACACGCTGCAGAGACATGCCACAAGGAACTAGAGCAGGGGAAAAAAACTGAACTACAAAGAGCTTTTTGTGTGCAGGGGTTTTTCCTTCCCAATCCAGTTCAGTTTGATCAACATGACAGAAGCATCTTCTTGATAAACACAACCCAGTCGACAGAGAGGGTGAAGTTGTAATCCATCAGAAAGCAGTTCAGTACAATAAACGGCCTCCCCAGGCAGGAGCCTGCGTGCATGCACACATGGGCAGTGGCACAGGCACCGGTATGAACACCTACAGGCAAATAGCACCCCGGTGCCAAGCGTCAGCATCAACTCAGTCACCCTGTGCACCCACAAACTCCCACAGGATGCACTTGAGTGAACTGCAGTGTCCCCACATGCTCTGCTGTTACTACAGCAACACCCACCACTGAGATCCCGCCCCCTTGTTTGCCCTGGGAACAAGCAGCACACACAACAGTATGTGTAGGCCTCTGCATTCTGTCACGGCTGCGAAAAGTGCTGAAACAGGGGTGGGGGGAGGGGGTTCTTGCGTGCTTTGACAGCTTGTGTTTCATGTGGCTCTTTTTCCACAACTAATGGTATTAATTGCAGGCAATGTCCTTTACACACACAAAGACATATGCACCCCTACACCTTTTAAACTCCTACACCTCCTTGGCAGAAGAACCTGTATTTGAGGTTTCAAGATGAATCCCTGGAGACTGACCGAAAGTCTTCACCTTTCCATCCTCTTCCCCAGGCTCCCAGGCTTCTTAAAAAGAGCTTATGAAAGCAGCATTGGCTGCCAGCACTCAGCAGCCTGGGGGAGGTAGATAAGCTCTGTGGGGTATGCAGGCTTTTCACTGACTTCAAGGAGAAGTGAAAGGAAGAACCCACCAAAAACAGACAGATCAGAAGCGACGGGCAACCAGAGAGCACAGTGACGGTCATGAGTGTAACAAGTACATGCTCCCATAATCTGAGCACAGCAGCAGTGCTAGAAGATACTGTTCCAGACAGTTGCTCCAGCCCGTTCCTCCTCATGGAAGGTAGCTTTTATTTAAAGCTTTGGCTGGGTAGCAATAACTCAACATGATATACCAGTGTTGCTGCACTGCAGTTGCAATGGGGGGAGGCAACTGAAACAAACAACACGGATGGCTTGTTCAGTGATGCAAACACACCTTGATCGTTCATCGGCAGCAGGAAAAGCAGCAGAAAGGAAATCAGACTAAACACTTTTTTTTACGCACTCTGATTATACTAAAAACAAATATGGCCAGCTGATTCAAAGACAGGCTGACAGAGGAAGTCTGAAAATACCAGCATTTATGCATTTCCTCACTATGGGATTAAAAAGACTCCTAGCTGGCTGCAAACTAAAATAAAATATGCTTGTAACTGCAACGCCATTTACTTGGCTATTACTATAGCTTGATTTTTTGAATAGTGTAGTTTCAGTTTTTAGGGTGGTTTTATTAGTTTTTAATTTAAGGGTACGACCTACATAAAAACTGAATGAATATGCAGTAATTTTATTTCTAGGGATAGATGTAAAGTTGTAGGACTGATTACTGCAAGCCGTCATGATGATGTGCCATTGCCCATTTCTATACTTCACGTGCATTAAATGAAAGATTTCAAAAATATTACTTTAGCTACATAGTATGTGAAAACTGTAAAAGAAAATGCTTCTTTTTATATCATTTTGATTTGTTTTCAGGGTGTTTAGTTTATTTTCATATCTTATTTCAGTTTCTAAAAATGTTTTCATTAACAATAATAACCGTGCCCCGGAAAGTGTATGTGCAAAATGCATAGTTATGGTAAAATTCTTATTTTTAATGGTTACATCTCAACTGCAAGCACAACAGGCTCATAAGGATTAACATTCAAAAATAATCTTTGCACTGTGCCGCGTGTCAGCCCTTTAAATGTTTAGCTAAATTTATGGTGTTTGCCCCCATTGTCTTGTGCAGTGGCACAACTTGCATACAGGCTTGTATATGTCCTGTGGTTTACACTCTTCATCTAGCACAAAGCCAAAGGATTTCCAGATGCCACTCCAGCTACACTTGATTGATTAAGCGCAGTGGTGAAAGCTCTGCTGCATCTTTAGTAACACCCTGTGTGTGACACTGCACTCAGACGCACAGGCAGCTTATGAGCCTCAGCAGTCAGAACAAACCAGAAGTGCGCGCTATAGAACTGATACCATGAAAGACAGTTTTGAAACAGTTACATACATGACAGAATTAATACCTGAATCAGTAAAGGAAACATGACATTTCTGTTTTGTCCAGCTATTTTTATATAAATGAATGAATATAATTTTACTGATTATGCAAAATAATCGTGGCCAGCTCAATTAATGGCAATCAGGGGACTTGACACAGGCTTAGACAGATACATACTTCATAAATCCTGAGAGGAAAATTTGGGACACTTTTAGGTCGGGCTGTCACGATCACGTCCCAGTTTAATCACGGTTATATGCGATGTATCATTACCAGGGCTTTAGACGACAGGTGAAACATTTGCCCGGATGCTGGCTTTTTGGTAGTTTATGGACATTGACTTACACTCACAATTTGGTAAGCAGATTAATGGTGTGCCTGAGATATTAATGAGATGCATATTGTGACACCCAAAAGTCAGTGATCTGTATAAATTCAGTGTGTCCTTATGCTTATTGAATTCAGTTATAGTGGAGCACACCACATGCTATTGTTTTAGTAAATCATGGAAGGAATAAGCACTGAAGTGGTACTGAAGAAAAGAACAGCTCAACAGCTACAACATCTTTTATAAGAGAAGATAACTTTGTGATTTTGCAGGTTTCTTTCTTATGATGTTTGCATGTACAATTAGATTTGTTGCATTACACTATGCTCTGCTGCTACCTTCTCTAGAAGGGCTTTCCAAACATGCAGGTACCTGATAGGCTACTTTGAGGTTCCAATTTAAATAAATTTCCACATGGCTGACATCTTGCTAGTTTGTAGTTTCAAGCAAACTGCCTCATGTTTACTGCAGCATGCAATGGAACCTTACAATCTGCACAATTGACCTAAATTCGGCGGATACAGGAAATTACATAGATCTGGCTTTGGATTGTGCTGTGGTAACTGATACCGGTCAATTAAAATATGCGTGGATCAGGCCTGATTCCAAGCTTTGATATAGGGTCGGGACATTACTGATTAAAAGCTCCTATTACTGATTTGACCAAGAGGTACTCTGCAAAGTTGGCTCCTCAATGGCCCAGGCCTACATAATCACACAGTACTTAGGTTTGTTAGCTATTCTGTATGGTTAAAAGTGAAAACCGATATATGTATGCAATGGACATAAAACTGTATTATGAATCTGTGCGCAGTTGTGTGACATTACATATTTAGTCTATATTACCGTGTCCATGGCTGGTGAGTGGAAGAAGAAAGAAAATTCTGAGTTGGTAATCCTTGCTAAAAAAATAATTGAACGTATGAATATAACTGCGGCCAATCTCAAGAAACTGCAAGCAAAATCTCAGGCAGTAAATGTTTCCATTAAACAAACACTGCTATATGCATTTACCTTTTGCCATATCCCAAGGTACACTGCCATGTGCGCAGCCATGGTGACAATTTGTTGTTTGTCTAATAACAGCAGCTGGATCTCCTGGGGTATGTACAGTGTAGTAACTGGAGTACCCAGCTCCACTAGGGTACTGCAGTGTTTCTTCAGGCTGAAGGAGTTTCTCACTCCAAGGAACCTCGCTACCTGAGATGCCAAGTCCAATGAAGGATAGGGAGAATCTCTCTCCATGAATGTAGGCAGCCACAGCCATCATCTCACACAGCCTCGTTCTGGTTTAAAGGTGTGTGTGCAAATTCATGTGGTCGCCAAGGAGCTCCATCCCATCTAGTTGCCAAGCAGCTTCCTCTAGTTCTCTAGTTCCTGCAGTTCCTGCAGACCCACTCTGGCCCGTATGGTAACTTTCCTAATCAATCCAAACTACTTCTTGAATGTTACTTATTCATATCTGCCCATCTAGTTCTCCAGAATGGTTGATCCAGTACCGCATCATAGTTGAATTGACCTGACTGGGAGTGCTAACACTAAAGAACTGCTGAAAAAGGTGCAGCAGAGACTGGGCAGAAAGAACAATCTCCCCAAAAATCTGCTCCTTGAGAGCGTACTTACGTACAGACTCTGCGTGTGGTCTGGCAGCTGCACTTCCTCAGATGCGAAAGCTCTCCACAGGGTCATCAGGGAAGCAGAGAAGACAATTGGCTGCCTTCTCCCCACCCTAGTACAAATCTACACCTCCCAATACCGGAAAAAAGCCATGGACATTTCACAGGATGTATCACATCCCGATCACTGTCTCTTTCAGCTTTTGCTATCAGGCAAGAGATACAGAACAATGAAAATCAGGACAAACCAAAAAACTGTTTTTACCCAAAGCAATCATGGCCTTAAACACTAAAAAGAACTGTTAATTTTTATATTTCAAAAGTGCAATTTATATGTATAGTAAGTGCAATTTGTATATTTTTAATATAGTCTTTTATTACTCATGCCTAACACTGAGTCACCTGCACTTTCTCAAGTGACAAGGACAATAAAAGATTATCTTAGCTTATCTTAACTTCTTATATTTTCATTCATACACAGGAACCTCAAATCATTCATAAATATATTCAATTTAATTAGCGTCTATCACAAGAGAGTCATCACAAGGTGCTTTACATGGGTGTGTTGAGATACATTTCAACCTCAAGACAAACTAATACAAGAACAGGGAAAAGAATAGACAAAGAAATGAAAGAAAGCCAGATGACAGAGGAAAGGAACCAAAAACTCAAGTATGGAGAGAAAATCCCTCCGGGGGGGTCCAAGGTCACCTGGCTGCCCAACCCCCATGGGCATGTTAACTTAAATAAAAAAACATAATTATAATGATGCAAACACAAGACATTTAAAACTTCAGCTTTAATTTTTGCTTTTCTCTTGATAATGCTGAGGGCTATACAGGAAAACACAAGCCTCGAATGGCTTATTTACAGAGCAGCCAATAGTACCTCACTTAAGGACAGGGACAGTGTAAATAACACGCTGCCCACCTGTGTAAAGAAGTCACAATCTGCCATCTTTTATTCTCTTGCTGTCCTGGACTTAAATAACCCAGGAAAATAACCCCGTAAAGCTGTGTATTCATGTTCTGGGGCCACTAGGAAATTTTCTGTAAACGGATAGCCACCGGCATAGGAATGCAGCTCATGCACCAGGTGGCTTCCATTTCATTTGTGCTCAGGGAAAACAGATTTATACACAAGGAGCACTATAAAATACCACTGATGGGGGGTGTTTAACTGGCTTCCCATAAAACAATACTATACAGGGTGGTGAATGTGCACACGCTGAGACATGAACATAGTGGTGAGCAATGTAATGATATTTTATCATAACCGGTTGCACATGTATCAACGATAAGTGTTTCAGACTTACCACAAAAACTGCGATATAGCAGTATATTTACAACCACAAGAACTACGATATGGCAGTATATTTACAACCCTGCTTCCAAAGAAGTTGAGATGCCGTGTAAAAAGTAAAACACAAGTAGAACACAATGATTTACAAATAATATAAACCCATATTTAATTGAAAATACTTGTAGAACAAAGACAAATATATGCTGAATTTTAATTTGATGTTGGCAACATGTTTCAATAAAATTGGGTCAGGTGCATGTTAACCACTATGTTCCATCACCTCTTAATAACACAATGCTATAAACATTTGGGAACTGAGGAGACCACTTGCTGGAGTTTTGAAAGTGAAATGTTATAGGATTTCAGCTGTTCAAGTTTGAGGTCGTCTTTGTTATTTTTTTTTGTTTCATGATGCAGCAAATGTTTTCATGGGTGACGTCAGACAGGCCAGTCCAACACTCCTACAACCAGAACTGCTGTTGTAATATGCACAGAATACAGTTTGGCATTGTTTTGGTGAAGGGCCTTCTCTGAAAAAGACGTTGTCTTGATTGCAGCATACAGTCATATGACAAAATTAGGACACCCCATTAAATATTTAATTCATTTTAAAGATATCAAAATATCAATATTAAATCTTTAAAATTATATCTGTAGATCAAGGTTATGTACTTGCATCACCTATGCAAAAACAATAAAATTAACTTAACAATGAAAATTAACTAAGATGCCAATTCCTACAGAGGAAAAAGTTAGAACATCCTGTGCCCTAATAGCTAGTATGTCCTCCATTGGCTGAAATAAACTCAATGAAACATTTCCTATAACAATCTATCAATCTTTGGTATCGACTGGCAGAAAGTTTTCCCCACACTACAATGCAGAATTCCTTAAGCGGTGTGATGTTTGAAGGGTGTCTTGCATGGGTGTCTAAGGTCAGGCAACAGAAACAAGTAAAACCCGATACATAACAGTCAACATTAATGGTGCCTTTCCAGATGTGCAAGCTACCCATGCCATGGGCACTAATGCAACCCTATACCATCACTGATATTGGCTTTTGAACTGCCCGCTGGATGGTCCCTTTCTTCTTTAGCTAAGAGGACATGATTTCCAGCAAGAACTTTAAATTAGAGATCTACATTTTTTCAGTTCTGATTCAATTCCGATACACAACTGCCGATACCGATACAGATTCCGATACA
Source organism: Mormyrus proboscirostris (assembly GCA_026779585.1). NCBI lineage: Eukaryota > Metazoa > Chordata > Actinopteri > Osteoglossiformes > Mormyridae > Mormyrus > Mormyrus proboscirostris. Next base: position 126,882 of record JAODKF010000046.1, on the reverse strand, counting down.
AGAGCTCTTTTTACTTTGTTATACTTTATATATTATTTTTTTAAGCTAGTAAATACAGATGGAAAAAATGTATGACAAAAAATATTTAATTAGGCTACTACAAACATACATAACGTACTGTTCCACCTCATTTGTTTTAAGCGTTTTTGAGGCATTTTTCAGTTCAATATGAATATCTTCAACAAACGCACAGCAAGGATTCATGAAATGAAACCAATGTTAAGGAATGGTATTAAGGTCTGAATGCGCAGTACACAAATACACAGATTTCACTCTTATTTGAAACACAAACATATGTTTATTTACCTGGAAACTGAGTACTGTAAAATCAGTAGTCATTAGCGCAAAACTACAATCACTTTAAAGAAAAAGTTCATAGGCTATAATGCCACCAGGCTTGCTCTCTGTGAATATTAAAATAAAAAATATTAAAATAAATATTTGTAATATTTTTATTTGCTATTGACCGCTGTTAAATGTTTCACCTGAAATTCTGAAATATAATGGTCTCAGAAATTTATACCCATTATCAAGAAACATACTTCTCAATGGCTATGTGTAGCAGGAAGTGCAACCATTATATTTTAGCATTTTCATCATCAAAATAATTACCCCAAGGCTACAATTCCATTAGTACATAGAATCAAAAATCCTCTCTTTCAGGAGATTTCATGTTCGTTGAAGTTTTTAACAAATTAATGTTATTTGTAGGGCTGGGTATCGATTCAGATGTTCCGATTCGATTCGATTTCGATTTTCAAGTTCTTAATTCAATTCGATTTCGATTTGATTTCAATTCTTGATTTGATAATATGAATGAATATAGATTTAATACAAATCCTACATTTATAAAATAATAACAGTGATAATTAATAAGGAAATTAAGAGCCACAAACCTGTATATAAACACTTTTTAATTTTAAGTACACTTGTGTACAGTAAAACAGAATTCAACTCTATATTTCAAATGTTTCAAATGTTAATGAATAAACAGAATTGATTTCATCAGATGAAAAACTGATGCTGG
>JAODKF010000046.1:112502-125755 GCA_026779585.1 Mormyrus proboscirostris | reverse complement strand
TATGAACAGTGTAGATACTTCACCCAAAAAATAAAATTCTGCCATTTATGCATGTGTGAATAAATATCGAAAAAATCAATTCGTGTCCATTGAGAATCGATTTTGAATCGACTATATTTTAAAAAACGATATATCGAAAAATAGTTTTTTTTTGCCCAGCTCTAGTTATTTGTTATATAAATCAACTCATGTGAAACAAAAAAAAAAAAAATGTACGTTTTCAGGGTTGCCAAATCTCAAGCTTCTGGCATGATACGCTTTCAGAAACGCAGGAAATCTTACGTAAAATTTATATCATTCCATTATAGACCTAAAACTTGCTTTACACGGTTAAATACAAAAGTAGACTATTTACAAGGTAAGAACTATTTTATTTGTGTTCAGACGACTCGAACTGAAAATCTCACTCCAGCCAGTAGGCCGAAGTTGTCAACCCCACATTTTATTTGAAATAAAAAGTAAAATGCATTGTTTTCGCCTGACATGGCTCATCATTCCATTGCGTTGTTACTCCGACAAATATAAAGCTAATATAACAAAAACATGTCATGGTCTATAATATGTTTCGAAATAATATGATTGTCCATATTCTATTCTAATAGCGATTGAAGTGATAAGTTCATATGTATTTATATTAAAACGAGACTTTAATTTTATTATCGGTGTGGGATTATCGAAACCAATACTTAAATCCATGAACACTGAAATATATGACATAAAAACGACTGTATTAAGGTTTTATGGTTTAAGTTAAGCATTTTGTTTAAACATGCACAATTTTCACATTTTATCTTATTTTGAAATGCAGCCCTACTTTTAAAATGTCCTTTTAAAACTAGTAAATGAGAAAACATATATCGGCAGTCATACATATACGTACAGCTCTATGTCACATGGCAATAAATATTGTCAAAAAGTTTTTGAATTGTACAGAATTAACTTGATTTGACAGTCAGATATTGATTACATGCAATGTTGATACAATTAATAGGATGCTTAAATATATATCACACTAAATAGTTACACATTACGATCTTCCGGACTATTGCTTCAAGAAAATTTCTCTAACTGGACCTCTAAGTTTTAGTTGAATATCCCTGCCTTATGCGAACTACATTAGTTCTGATTGAATCTCGATTGAATCATTTTTCTCTGATTTTTTTTAGCTGACGAAAGTATAAATGGACTTCGTCATAGTCTTAGGTCTCGTAAAATCATTTTTATTTAGCTATAGTCTCGTTTTAGTCTGAAAATAAAGGTCATTGATGATAACGATGACAAAAAATTTCCGTTAACAAAATGAACACTGTAGCCCACTGAGCCACACACTGCCCCTTCCAATGGTAATTTATTATCTTAATCAGCTGAATTTCAGAACAAAGGCCTATATATATTGGCCAGTTTCTGCAACAAAGTTCACAAAGGTAACTTTGGTTATTTAAGAATTAAAAATAAACGTTTTGAGTGAAATGGCTAAAACAAACAAACAAATGAAACCGTATATCTAGCTCAAGGAATCTGAAAAATCATTGCATTCTATTTTTATTTATGTTTTACACAGCGTCCCAACTTTTTTGGAAACAGGGTTGTATATTTTCTGTTATTTAGCAGACATTTTTGTCCAAAGTGACGTCTATGCGAGGCAAATAGCATATTAAATATGTGCTGTTGAAGATGTCTAGGCATAAGTGTTGCTAGGCTGTGCTTCCAATGAAGGCCAAGCTACAAGTGCACTACTTAACACTATTATTATAACTAGAGATGGATGATCTACATTTTTTCAGTTCCAATCCGATTCCGATACACAACTGCCGATACCGATTCTGATACAAGAGCTCTTTTTACTTTGTTATACTTCATATATTACTTTTTTAAGCTAGTTAATACAGATGGAAAAAATGCATAACAAAAAAATATTTAATTAGGCTATTACAAACATACATAATGTACTGTTCCACCTCGTTTGTTTTAAGCATTTTTATGGCATTTGCAGTTCAATACGATTTTCAAAGCAAGTATACAAGTCGCGTATGATTAAAATGAACAGTTTTTGTCCCATTGGCGTCAGCGCAGTTAGACTTTTGTTGCGATGGCAGCATCTCTTGTATCACAAGCTGAAGCCAGTTTCCAAAACAGTCCCATATCATCCTTCGCTTTGTTTTGTCTCGCAGTTGTGTGCGCTTTGTTAAATGGGATTGTCCATTAAACGCTATACCCACCTCAAAATTTAATTTACACAGATTGCAAATCGCTGTACTACTGGTTTCTGTTAAAAGCGTATAATCATCACGTCTTATCTTATGCTCCTCGTACTGCGAAGGGTATGTGCATAATGTCACAGCAGGCGGAAGTCACTGTATTCACACCCACAGAGTAGCAAAAAAGACTGAGGGGTAGCAATAGTGTTCGATTTGAATGCCACAAAAAAAAAAAAACATGTAAAATGGGAAAGAGCTGTCATGCAATTGATTGCCAAAAACTAAATAAGTAAGTACAGGACGTGGATTGGTCACTCATGACCGATACCCGATCCGTCAAATAGGTCTGGATCGGCACCGGTGCATCTCTAATTATAACAACAGAACCAACCAGCAGACACTGATCACGCCATGCCTACGTGTTCAAAGGCTATAACCTGCAATATACGAGCGAGTTTGAAACTGGGAGCACAACTTAATTTAAATTCAAAGGTCTATTTAATGAAAGGGGGGGGGGGGCGGCTAATGAATGAAGCCAGGAAGCTTGTGTGGTTCTTATGGCCCTGGCTATAACAGTACAAACAACAAAACAGAGCAGTCAGCATTTCCAGCCAGCATAACATCTCAGCATTATATATCTATCTCACTTCTTTGTCAGTTATCTAACTTAGTGGATCTCAACAAACTGAATAAGTCAGTCAGGCAACTATACATATCATTGAATTGCTGAGGAAGAACTGCATTGATATCAGTCGGAAGTATTACATTACCAGTAAGGAAGGGTAAGAGGGCCTAAAAATGTATCTATCCCATGTCGTTTTTAACTGATACAGTTTTTTGGCTCTTAAAGGTAGACCATATATCGAGTTTATATCCTCCACTACCTCAGGACAGAAGATATAACCATGGAGGATTTATGGCCAGCCCTGCCAATGATGGGCTACAGCCTTTATATTTTTTTACCGTACATCCATATCGCACTGTCGTATATTGCTCTGCAATATATTGTCCAGCCCTAGCACGCCCTAATTGTGTATGCGACCTGGTATGTGACCCCCTTCACATACGAAACCTATTCATGTATCAGATAAGTCATTGGTAAATTAAGGATTAAAAAATGCAATTCTTGACATTTGCTATCGCATTTGGGTGCGTTTAACTGACCGAGCAGACAAACAAATTAATTAATTAAATGCTTCAGATGTGCTGTAGAGCAGTGTAGTTTATCCATTTGTGTGTCACAGAGTTGGTTAGGGATCAGTGTCACTGATTTTTGATAAACTGGATGCCCAGTGCAGTCTCACTGGCTTCATGTGCCCCATATATTGTTGGGGTGATGGTGCTCAGGGATTCCTCATGCCTGTGCTCCCCCCCCCCAGTGCTGTCTCTCTGGCTTTGCATGTCCCATGTACTGTTGGGGTGCTGGTGTTCAGGGATTCCTTCTGCCTGATGATGCATTCCATTTGCCTTTGGATCTGAGTTTCGGTAGCCGAGATTACATCACATCCGCTAAAAACTTGGGGAAAACCGAGTCGGATGCGTTCCATTTGCCACAGAAGTAGCTATACCATGGACCCATATCAAAAAGCAAGATTTTTTGCTTAGCCGGACAATTTGTCGGATTTAAGTTACCTCAGTTTAAATGGCTTTTATCTTCGTTCACTTACAATTAGCCCAAACTGCCTTAAATTCAACAAATAATCAGACTAATCATGAAATCCAATTCAAGCCTGGTTAATTGTTAGCCATTGTTAGCAATTTCAGTTGATAACACATTACGTGCGGTGCTTTACGTATAAAAAGATACGTATAGCAACATGTCCACAGATAAGTTGGACAGTATAGTCCTTCCCTCCCCCCCATTAAAGTTGCATGACAGGAAAGTAAAAACACGGGAAACCTCTGCTATCTCAGGATTTGACAGTGTGGGACGACGTGAACAAAACGTTCTATGGAGGAACTACCACAAAAACATTTGGAAGGAACAATTTAATTTGACACAAATTTTGACATTATTTGAAAATAATTTGTTAGAGCCATAGTATAGATAAGAGAACATGATGTTTCTTTTGTGATGTATGATATTATAGAAATGTTTAAAGGAGTGACTGTTTATTTGTAATGTGGAATTTCAGTTTAATATTGTTCGCCATATATGAAGAACTCTGTCTGACATCATGTGTTAAGTGCCGTAAAATGACTGTAGTACTGTATGCGACTGAGGGTGCAACAGTCTGACCGGGGCTACAAACATATTGCCTCGATATTGAAAGAACTTCTAAGTTTTGTACTGTGGTATGTTTACTTACTAAAGAGTTTGGAAAGTTTAAAGAAGTCTCGCATCAATTACTTTATTCTCCCACTAAGAACAACACAAAATATTATGAACAGGACTAACAAATTATTTAAAATATTTTGCTTGCAGAAAATAGTATTTACAAAATGTTCAGATCTGCTAAACTCAATTGGTCAGGAATGTTATTGGCAAAAAAACAAAATAACCAATCAGGTTATGTGATACTATCCCTGGAGGGAACAAACTAAATTAAGGTATTTTTCCCTGATGTTGTACGTTGCCTGTGCTTTGCACAATCAACACCTGGATCCTGCATGTGCAGGAAAAGCAGCGGTAAAGCACCACTGATGCACCAGTAATGCACCAATGGTGCACTGGTGATGCCCCATACAGCATGTGCACTCCCCTGCCATCTGGCAGAAGGTTCTGGAGTATCTGAACCGTCACCACCAGACACTGCAATAGCTCCTTCCCCCAGGTAGTCAGGCTCGACAATACCCTGCTACCCCCCTCCAAAGAGAGACACTGCCCCCCAATGGTCACCACCACCCCCAACCTCCAAGACTGCCATTACCCCAGACACCCCCACCTACCCTCCACTGATGCTATTTGTTGTCTGTTTGGCTGTTTTTATATTTGCACATTCTTTACTTACACTACACTGCACATTTGCACTACCATGCACACACACGAACCCTATTACTCTTATAGTGAATTTAATATACTGTGCTGTTGATGATACACATATATTTGTTTGTATTTATGAATAGCATCATAGAGGGCCCTAGGGCAATGTCAACTGAACGCACCGTGTACTTGTACTTGCATGTGTTAACAAAGACCTCAAGTGTTGACCAACAAACCTCTTGCTTATGCTCTTTCCACCTTTTCTTATTATATCAACATTAATTTCAGGTGGCGTTAAGTCGATATCAAGGTCACTTCTCAGTAATGGAAAAAAAAGCCTGAATTTCAGATTTTATATTTAGAGACCACGTTTACTGCCTTGTCATGTAATAAATAGACACTCATTTTACGCTGGAGGGTGCTGCAAAAATAGTTAAGCTGTAAATAAGAGGCAAGCTTGTACTGGTCAAATAGTGAGAACAAACACGCAACATGCCAGAAAGCCGAATGTCAGAGAGCGGAGTGAACGGTAGGAACACACAAACAGCAAGACAGTTGTTTCTGCCTGTGTGAATGTACTTAATACTGCTACATGCATACTATAGAAGCACTCACTCTCTCACACACACGCGCCCACACACAGACATAGATACAGACAGACTAAAATAAGCTCACCTTTTCCAGTTTGAAGTGATCAGGGAAAAAAAAAAACACAGAATAGACCATAATGACCATAATACCCTAGACATTTTGCTTCAGGCATGTAGACCACTAGGAATTTCATTGTGAATTACATTATTGCTGAGTAGTATACTGCCAGGTTAAAAAACAAACTCATAGTTACACTGCTAAGTACAAAAAAGAAGATCCACCAAACTGCTGACAAATAGGGCAGAGGAGTTAGGAATATGTCCAGGCCAGAGTTCACAACACTAAGGCAGCTGTGTGAGACTGCATGTATATATAAATTACTGGAGGTGAGGCTGTTTGAAAGCTCCCAGACAAGGCACTTGAGCACCCAGAGCTAGAGCATACTCCTGCCAACCAACAGACCATACTAATTCAGCACAGAGCACAGTGATTTCAGTTCACTCATCACACAATGCATTCTCAAAGTAACAGGTCAAACATATCATTTAGAGCTGTAAGACACCCATATACCAGCCCCTTGGCCACTATACGTAATGAGAACCCCTGAAATGAGTCAGGGCACAGCTTCATAGGTACAGTAGGTCAGGTAAGTTCCCTGTGATTTGGTTTTCAGAGACACTATTAGATGGTAGGAAGCTGAAGAATGAGAGGACGAAATGAAACTGCCTAAGATACTCCATGTAGGGTGGCCATTACAGTAAAGCAGAAGTTCAAGTTTGTCAGGTTGTCTGTCATTCACAACAAGGCCTCATCAGTATCAGAAAAATATGAAAATTGAGAAATAGCTAGAGAAGCAGAAAAAAGCAGGATGAGATGAGGGAATTAGTCACCTAAATGGGATTCCCAGTCGCTTTTGAGGTGTGATGTTAAGGATAAAGCTGGGTTTGGGAATGGGGGGGAGGGACATATAAAAGGGGACATGCCAGGGGAAGCATGGGAAGCCACCATCTGCCATCAAGCAGTGACCATATTTATGACACAGCATGGTGCCCCCACAGGTGTACATGCAGGCAGATGCAGACGCACACACAGAGCTTTCACATGGGATCTCAGAAAGGAACCCAGGAGAAGCCTGTAGAAATGACAGGCACAGACAGCATGTGTTTAATCAGGCATGCAACAGCAGCTGGGAAGTGTAGTGATGGGGTGCAGCACAGCACGCTGAGCACATCTCCACACAAGCACAAGAATTACATAATGGCAGGCAGGCAGGCAGGCCGCCCCCACCCCCACACCCACCCTGTGCTCTGCCTGCCTGGCTACAACAAGCCACGTAACCATGGCGGCACTGGCACTCCAGCAGCAGAATGCACAAGCTAAGCACAGACTCCCAGGCCGTCATTTTAACAGCTCTGCTCAGGCCTCTCTCAGCATGTGCAGCCATCTCCCTGGGAGACAACCCCCTCCCCCCCACCCTGCAAAGCTCCGAGTTAACCCCTTCCTTCCTGCACTGACGCTCTGCCTTTCATACAGAAGACAGCACCACTTTGTGTTTCTCTCGCAGTCTCATATCCTTCCCAGGGAGCCCCACCCACACCGAACACTTTCTCAGCTCTGCTCAGATGACAGGTTTTCTGTGTGTATATATGACATCTACCCAAAAGTATTCTGGAAGGTGCAAACCTTCCAAAGAAAATTGATATATTGGGGGCCTACTGAAATCTATTTCATTATAGCTTCGGCAGCATCCTGCATAATGCCTATGTGCACAGACATGCACACTCAGACACACACACACAAGCACATGCAACCTCATGCAGACACAGGTACGTGCGCGCGCACACATACACACACACAGGTTATTAATGATATCTTTTTAAGAGTTCTTAATTAATAAGAACTCTAATCCCAACATGGCGACCTTAAGCCATACCCAACCCTAACCTTAACCATAGGTAACCAAACACAATACAAGACTTTTGGCATTTGACAGTTTTTTGATTGCATTCACAGATCTTCGTGGGGATCTGAAATATAGTCTCCCACAATGTTATAAAAAAAAAAAAAAAAAAAAAAACTTTGAGGGGAACATTTGGTTCACACACACACACACACACACACACACACACACACCTCCAAAACACGCATGCCCCCAGAACTAAAAACCCTGCTGTTGCTGCTGTCCACCACCCTCACCCTAATTCCTTACTGTTCCACCATCCCCACCCTTAAAAGAAAATGGGAGAACTATAAGCAATGCTGAAGGCACCATCTGATCCATCACCCGGAAGTGCATCCAGCTCTTCAACAGGCAACCATAGTGCCCGGTGCTGTTCCGAGAGTATTTCAGTTTCTCCTCCAGATTTCATTCGCCTTTAGTCTGATGGTATATATGCTATATTCAGATTGCTGCATTCTGCCTGGGTGTGACTTCCCAATGAGGATCACACAGAGCAATTAAATACAATGTAAACAGCAGACTCAACACACATATGCAGAGAGCACCATACTTCAAGATCATATTACAAGGGCAGGAAACCATGTAAATCTCTGGAGGAAACGAGAGCTGTCTCCCCAGTCCCAAAAGCCCCCCACTGTGCTTGGGGATAATGCAGGCCATCGCGATCTGGAAAGGTGCACACCAATGCCGGTTCTAAACCAGTACGACGTTCACAGTGTTAAGACAACGTCTTGGCACCTTGGCTTCTGGACATGTAGCCGGGCGCATGACTGGGTCGTGACCACAACAAGCAGCCAAAATCTGGCAGGAGAAAAGATGGAAGACAGCACTGCTTCAAAAGGATTCAAACCAGTCTGTACAGCATAGATGTAAATCACTGACTCCAAGGCCAGCTGAAGATGATTAATTGAGGAATGATTAGCGTGGGGGTGTAGCCAGTGCAGATTAGCTGAGTAATGCAGATCAGTGGCAGAGCATGCCCCACCCACTGGGAAGGCTGCACCAGAGCATCCAGACCCCAAACAGCAGTCTTCTAGGCAGCTTTTATCCACAAGTCAAATCGGGCTACCGAACTGCTGATACCAACATTCATACACGTTTTTCAATGTTTCTTACTGTTCACATTGTACAGCAGTACTTCATTTTGAAAATTGCATCTCTCATTTTTTATTATGTTCTTTTACTTTACTTATTCTGTAAAAGGGGTTCTGAGACCAAGAATTTCATTATTGGCAATGATTCTGCATTATCAGTATATGACAATGAAACCTGAAACTTGAATGACGTTACAAGCCAGATTTAATAATAAATTATGAATGCACTACAGGCCAGAAATTTAATACCTCATATAAGCAATAAATTAGAATGCAGAATCCCTCACCCTCCAATACAGAAAATCTGCTGATCGTCCAATGCAAGCATCTCCATTATTTTTGTAGTTCTGTCTTTATCAATATTTCATGTTAGCAGTACCATAGCTAAAGTTTAAATGCTTGCTGGCAATACTGGCCAAGATTAACGATATTAGCCAAGATTGATAATATCTGAAGGTATATTGGCTGATAATATGTTAACCACAGGGCAGGGGAATATAGCAAAATATTTTTAGCACAATAATATTTTTCATACCAGTTAATTCAAAGCATTTCTTTACTTAAATGCCCCATGTTTGCTCAAAATTTCCTTAGGAATCCCCTTAAAACAAATTCAGAACACAAAACGGCACCAACTTGAAGGGAGTGCAAAATGAAATCGAACTTCAATTAATACAAAAATAATAAATCATACAAAAATAAACTTTGTCGTAGCGCAAAACACTAGACAACATTGACAGATGATTTGTTACTGTGTTTTTCCCTCTGACTGCCTCGCTGTTCATTCCAGGGAACGTGTTTGACATTGCTAGCAAAGTTGCCACCCATCCCACATTGGAAATTAAATGCTGTGTCCCATTTTGAACCAATGTGTGACATGATTTGTCTGCCATTTCATCAGATTTAACGAGGAAATCTTGTGTCAGTAACTGTAAGCACATGCATTCATGCGTTCTATCAGATGGCCATGCTTCGAGTAGAGGTTGACGATATATCGACCCGTCGATATATCGGGCCGATATTTGGCATTGTTTAATGTATCAGCATCGGCCGATATTCGAGTGTAGTATGCTGATTTACAGACAGGCACGTCTGCTGGCAGCCCAGTATTACTGTTGCTGTGGAACACGTGACCCATGCTGCCTTGTGTAGAACCAGAAGTTTTGAAAGAGTCCTGGGAGAAAACAGTAAGGCTTAAATTCTGATCATTCAAAGACCTATTCATTTAACTGGTTTGCTATGAAATGTTGCTTTAAAAAAAAAACGTAAGCACTTTTGAAAGAGACCGCGAATTACGCTGTCGGGAAATGATGACCCTTCAACCAATTATAGCTTACAGGTAACATTAAGGATCATTGATTCTGACAGAGTTAGTTTTGTACACTTGTTGGTGCAGGGACATTTTTTTAATCATTACAAATCATTTTAATTGTTACATTTTTAATTATTATTATATCAGGCAGATGTTTTTTGTGTTGGAGTGTTTCACTCTGTATGTGTGGGGCGGAGCAGGCAGCTCTCTCATACACTGCAGCATGTGTGAGAGTTGCGTTACTCTGCCCCGATCACAGACAGCACCGTCATCGGAGACACAGAGCTGCTAAGAGCACTGCATGGCAGAGAAAACTGTTTGTTCGAAAGTGTGGTTACCATTCACTTGAGCTGATACTGACAATGGTCATTCTGTGCAACCTGTTTGCATTTGAGAGCAGAGATTCGACTAACTTGTCAGATATCTAGATAAAATGTGCACGACTTTGTGCAGTTAGTTTGCTCATTAAACATGTTGACAGATGAGCCCATCTAACAGATAGACGTCACAATCACTTTTTCAGTTTTTATTTTATTTTCTGCGATCGCTAGAATCTGATTGTGAATTTGGCTTGTAAGCTGTCTACCAACAAGAAACAACATATTAGTGAAAGGTTTTGAGCCTTGTACACTACTCATCATACCATGATGCACTTAGTTACTAGTGTTTTTTTTCTTTCAAAATGTATTAGAGTATAATTGTTTTAATATGCATGGAATACTGGAATTGTAGAATGAATTGAAGATGAAGGCACTATAATAAAAATGCTAACTTTGCATTTTTTCTTCTGTTTTAGTAATTACTGTCTGATGGCTGAAGAAAAATCTAGTCTTGTATGGCAGCATTTCACCAAGCCAAGTTTAAGTTATTGTTTACAAGTTGTATTGTGTTTTTCTTATTTAAGTGTAACCCTGAGGTCATATACGACCCTTCCTTTTATTTCAGCCTTACATTCAACCCACTCATCAAAGTTAAGAATTTTTTTTTGCTGTACAGCCCATTGTACCATTTACGACCCACTAACAGTGACATTTAGTGATTACTGACTGAATTAACCAGATCTTTTTCCACAATAAATATGGCCCCCAACGCGTTTTGAGGTTGTTGTTGTTGTACAAGCTGCAAAGATTCATCTGTCAAGCTGTGAATAGGTAAGTGGCAGAAATTTTGCATCATCAGTTATAATGTTTAGATGTTACAGAACATGTACAACAAGGTTTTGGATGTTTTGAAACTTATCTGGCAAATGTGATGACGATGTTCTATGTGCTCAACATCAGCCTCAGACAAAAACAGACTGAATACAGGCGGTGCACCAGCCCTTACAATCCACCACAAATAAACTTTCTTTGTGTAATACACCTTTTTGCTGGTCTGTTCACTTGACCTGTTTCTTGGTGGGTTGGTATGATTGAAGCATGTGTTTTATTGCCAGCACATGGTGAATGGTGAAAAGGAAAAACTCATTTTGAAAATGAGAATGTTACAAAGATTTGGTTTTTCCTTCTTTTCTGTCCTTATTTCATAGGTGAAATTTACAAGTTGGAACAGCATGAACAGTCCAGCGGGTCATATTCATAACATGGACTGGGAAAGGGTTATTTTTGCAAAACACCTGTTTTTGAGTTCACTGGGTCTGTATGATCATTTTAGCCAATGGACATATTTTTCGTATAATAAGGTGGTCTGGGTTCCCCAGGGTTATATTTAAATTTTAAAGTCAGCATTAAATAAAAGAAATAAATTAAATTAAATTAAATTAAATTGAGGAATTTGTGTCGTTTGTGATTATTAGTGTGATATTTACCATGCAAATAATGGGGAAAACGTCCAATTATAGGAAAGGAGGGAAAAAGAAAAAGAAAAAAAAAAGAAAAAATAAAATCGGTAGTATATATTGCGCCCATCGGCTGACCCTGAGTACTGGGCTATTGAAAAACCCATATCGGTCGACCTCTAGCTTTGAGTGGTGAAATAAGCTTATTTCCCGTTTTAGTTGGCACAAGTTCTCAGCAGAGCAAGGATGCCCAAGCAGCAGATCGATCATGACATGTTTCCAAATCAATGAAGAGATGATCAATTTCATTGGTGGTCATCCTATATATATGTATATAGGATGACAAAATAAAAATGTCTATCGATTTGTACTATGCTCTATCGTCTATTCCATTGTGTCGCAAAATACACTGTTTACAGCAACATTTTTTCATCATTTGGATGGCAATTTTGAAAGATTACACGCCATCACAAATGATGTGGCACTTGTGTGGAAGTTTTTATTGGACTTTATTATTTGTAACCCACAGAAGACAATCCACAAATATGTACCATGATCCACAAATATTTGACTATCCACAAATAGGTTTCTTTTTTGCATTGACTAAAATCATACCCACAAAAATACAGAGCGATTTGTACATGTGAAATGTGTTTTGCACATTTGTGGATCTTGTCCTGTCTATTTGTGGATCGTGTTAAATTTGTGACTTCCATCGATTCCATTGATTTGCAGATTTTTGTCTAAGTCATACCAGTACTGAGCCCCTAAGAGGTCTGAATGGGAAAATATTTTTTGAAAGTTCACTTGAAATAATTTTGCAATCCCACTTCACTTGCCCACTTGCTGTTTGCTGCAACATGACAGCATGGATTAAATCAGGGGTTCCCAAACTTTTCAGCTCACGACCCCCAAAATAAGCGTGCCAGTGACTCGTGACCCCACTATCCTCGAGAGTGGTTAAAATATAAAAAAGCTGCGCGCAATGGTGCACATGCGCCAATAGGCCTATCCAAACATGAGCATGACAACACAAAAGAACACAATGTTCTAACAACCATATATATATTTTTTTTAAATAGTAATTTACTCATTTGTTTAATTTCAACAAAATATCCTATCCAAACAAGAGCATGACAACACAAAAGAACACAACGCTCTAACAACCATATAACTTTTTTTTAAATTGTTATTTAGTCATTCGTTTCATTTCAACAAAAATAATATCCTAAGCATAAAGCGATGAAAATTACCTACACGTTACGTGCACATGTCGGAATGTTTAACATGATGCTATAAATTCAGCTGCAACTGACGCTATTGATGTGTCGTTAATCTGTAGTAATCACCTCAGGGGTCGCTATCAATAGGAAAGAAATTTGAAAGGCTGATGGTTTT
>JAODKF010000046.1:74502-104465 GCA_026779585.1 Mormyrus proboscirostris | reverse complement strand
GCAATTAATTAATTTTAATCGAGTAATTTCTTATCGACAATTAATTGATAATCGATTAATTGCTTACATCCCTAGTCTAGACAAAACCATAAATAAAAAATAAAGGAAATCGCATACTATTTTTGGCGCCAAAAAATAAAAAATAATACATAATGCTACTACATTACGTTAGAAAGCATCCAGAGCATTCACTAGCATTGCGGACACGGCAAGCAGAGCGATTATCGACACTTTGGCTGCCCACAGTGTGAACGTACGGTAAGGCTACATTCACATTACCAGGTCCATGTGACACAAATCTGATATTTTGTCTTAATATGAAACAGATCTGATGTTTGTAGAGCTGTTTGGATGCAAAAATCCAAACTTTTCAAATGAGGTTTGGGTCACATTCATATCTGTTCCTGCACCAAATATGCATCTGATTCACAATCATGTGACATGAATGACGATGGTCAGATCAGAATTCATGTGGTTTTTCTTCCTTAACAATGTCACCTCTAGAAAGCACTAGCAGACAGTGTGGCAAAATAACAATGGAGGACAGAGCTACAGCTGTAATAAAACATAATGTGTGTGTGTGCCATTTCACAGAACAGTTCACAATAGTTAGATACATGCCACATGTAACTGCAAATGTGAAACTTTAAAAAAATAACAATAACATTATTAATAGTAATATTATTAATTACTAGAGGGGGAAGTTTGTGAACAAACTTCATGTTAGCTTGAGAGAGACAGCTATATAAAGCTGAATAAAAGTTTGGAAAAATCTGCATGCCCGTTGTTGGTTCCAGCCACCTTTTTCAAACCTCGTACCACAGTCACCTATTGACCAACTGTGCAAATCTTGTAGACCCTGCCGTCCAAATTGTGAGAATGACAGCAGTTTAAATTTTCCCATCAAACTCAATGACTGAAATCTGATTGGCTGTTGGTGGCTTCACCCACTTTTTGAACTACAGTTACCCATTGACCAACTCTGCAAAATTGGGGGACCTGCCATTAAGTATGAGAATGCCAGCATTTTGAATTTTTCCATTATGGTCATTGAGTAAATTCTGATTGGCTGTTGGAGGCTCTGCCCACTTTTTTGATCCTTGTACCATAGTTACCCACTGACCAACTGCTAAGTTTGAGGACCCTGCCATCAAAGGTGTGAGAATGACAGCAGTTTAGGTATCACAAGAATGGGAAATGATTGACAAATGATTATCATCTTGATAGATTTTTTTGGATGAAATTTGATTGGGTGCAGGAATGGACACTGGATGGTGGATGTCCACCAGATTTTTTCAGTTGTTTTAATGTGACCGCATGACTGACTCAGAACAGCATTTTAAAAATCCTATTAGTATAAGTTAATCAGAAAATGGGATGTTTGGCATTCAAACCAACATAATAATAATAATAATAATAATAATAATAATAATAATAATAAATAATAATAATAAATAATAATAATAATATACAAGGATGCATTTTGAGACACTCAAAGCCACCTAACAAAAAATAAAAAGCAGATAAAAAAACAACAATATGAACCAGCAATACAAAACCACAGGTTTAGACAGGAGAGGTGGTGAATGAAGGTCAGGGGAGTGAAAGAGCTTAAATGGAATTAGCTTTGAGACGTGATTTAAATGTTGTAGTAGAGTCTAGGTGATGGATATGGAGAGGGAGACAGTTCCATTATTTAAGAGCAGTACGGCTGAAGGCCCTGACACCCATTAGCTGAGGCAAACAGGAGGAACACTGAGTAGGATTGCTGTGGAAGGGCAAAGAGACTGGGGAAAAAATGAATGTATGGATGAGGTCACAGATACAAGTTGGAGCAAGGTTTTGAAGGGCTTGAACAATGAGGCTTGTACTGTAAACATAGCCTAAGCGACAAAATTAAATTCTTTCCCAATAAATACCAGGCAGTACTAGGCACTGCTTCAATTTTAGTGTGATTTGTCTAAAAATGTGATCATAATTTATGACAGACTACCTATTTCAGTGTGAATTTATTGCCACAAGGTGCCAGCAGCAGCATTATAGTGGGTAACACTTTACCTGATGGGGCACAAATACTTACCAATAACTCAGTAACTACTGAAGTACAAATCATGAACTAATCATGAACAAATATATATTCGCTACTTGAGAAAAGATGCATCATGATTCAATAATGATGAACAAAAATGAAATCAGTACTTCACTTGTGTTATTCATTACCTGTTCCTTCAGTAGATCTCAAAGGATCCCAGAATTAACAGATATCGTTTAACAACAAATATCGTAACTGCTTGAAATAAAACATGCATCACGATTCATTAATGATGAAATTAACCTGATATCAGTATGTAACTGAGATTTTGAAGTTAAATAATTCCCATCAAGTGAGACTTGTCGTCATGCCAGCCAAACGCAAGAATATACTGTTTTAGTTAGACACGTTCATTCTCATCACTTGGGGGTAGAAGCTCTTGTTAAATCTGGTTGTTCTGCAATGCATACTGCAGTAACGTTTACCAGAGGGCAGAAGTTTAAATAGATCATGTGCTGAGTGCATGGGATCTTTTATGATCTTAATGGATCTATTTTGGCAACATGAGTAGTGAAGTTCTTGAACCGATGGGAGAGAGGTGCCAATTATTTTTTCCGCCGTCCTCACCACTCTCTGAGCATTAAATGATGGGGGACAATGCACACCATGTAGCTTTCATACATTTCATTTTATATGTATTTATTAAAAATTGCATTGTGTCTATTCGCCGCCAGTTACTGTAAACAAAAGAGCTGGGCTATTGAAGGTGAAGTGCATGCACATATATTACTGAAAGATATTATAGCCGGAAAACTGAATATAAAGCTAACTTTAATGTGGTGTCATAGTTGAGGTTTAATCCAAATCCAATTTCACGTGTACCTCGCAGATAATCTCACCTGATGATGTATGTGGAGATATCTGGATCTATACTGAAGTATTCCAGAAAGTAGGTTCTACTTCAACTAGAGGTTGATAGATATAATCGGTCAGCCGATATATCGGGCTGATATGTGGCATTTTTTAATGTATTGGCATCAGCCGATATCTGAGTGTAGTACGCCGATTTACAGACAGGCACACCTGCGGGCAACCCAGTGTTATTGTTACTGTGGAACACGTAATCCATGCTGCCTTGTGCAGGACCCCAGCCAGAAGTTTTGGAAGAGTCCTGGGAGAAAACAATAAGGCTTAAATCCTGATCTTTCAAAGACCTATTTATTTGACTGGTTTTCTATGAAATGTTAATTTAAAAGAAAATGCAAGCACTTTTGTAAGAATGCAAATTACGCTGTCGGAAACTGCCATAATGATAATGGACCTTCAACCAATTATATCTTACAGGTAATGTTAAAGATCATTGATTCTGACAGAGTTAGTTTTGTACACTTGTTGGTGGGCTCAGATGTTTTTTTAATTGTTAAAAATCATTTTAATTGTTACATTTTTAATTATTACCATATCAGCTGGATATTATCAGTTCTGTTTTTTTTTTTGTGTCAGAGAGTTTCACTCTGTATGTGTGGGATGGAGCAGGCAGCTCTCTCATACACTGCAGCGTTTGTGAAAGTTGCGTTACTCTGCCCCAATCAGACAGCACCTTCCTCGGAGACACAGAGCTGCTAAGAATAATGCATGGTGGGCGAGGAAGACTCAGGGACTCGAAGTGGGATTAAAACTGAAGATAACATGCACATTCCTTTTTGTATTGTTTACAAATTTTCCTTCCCTCAGAAATGAGGAGTTTGCTGCTATATTGTACGCTAAAAGAGTTTCTGATGCTGCTATTTTTTATTGTTTATAAGTTTAAGTTATTGTTTACAAGGTGTATTGTATTATTGTTATTTAAGTTTAAATATAAACTTATGCAAGTCAGTATTCAATAAATGTTAAGTTGAGAAATTTTGTGTATCTTTTGTTATTATTAGTGTGATATTTCACCATGCAAATGCCCAATTATCAGCCAAAAAAAAAAAAGCATATAATCAGCCATCAGCTAACCCTGACTCCTAAATATTGGCATCAGCTACTAAAACACCCATATCGGTCAACCTCTAGTTTAAACTCCAACACCACGGTAAAGCTAGCTTAATATAGCATTCTGCCTATAAAATCTTTTAATGTTTGCAAAATAATTCAATGTTTGTGTGTGTGCTCTTCATGGCCTAGCTGTCTTGATTAAATTCACTGGCGGTGATTGGACACAGTGCAATTATTAATAAATATGCATAAAAACACTAATATTAAAGTTACATAGTGAACATTGTCCCCCATAGTGTAATAGCAAAATAATTCAATGTTTGTGTGTGTGCTCTTCATATTCAATGGCCTAGCTGTCTTGATTAAATTCACTGGCGGTGATTGGACACAGTGCAATTATTAATAAATATGCATAAAAACACTAATATTAAAGTTACATAGTGAACATTGTCCCCCATAGTGTAATATTTAAAGCACACTTTACATAACATTTAGGGTTACAGAAAATTTAGGTTTATCCATGCCATCACATTGTAGCAAATAGCAAGTGGGAGAGTGAAGTGGGATTGCAAAACTATTGCGATGGAACACAAAAGTATTCTCAGGAAATGCAAAACTACTCCAGAAATATTTTTGCACCATGACCTCTAAGGGGCTCCATAGCAGTAAAAACTGGACAAAAAAAATCTGCAAAACAAACAGAATCACCAAAGGTGCAAGACATATTACATCGTAATATGAAACAATAGGTGTTGTTTCATCATCCAATATATAACGTCAAATCACGCAGCCCTAGCCATTAGTATGGGGGGTCGTTGGGGTCTTTATTAAGATGCACATTGTGCTTGAAGACATGCTTGCATTACATGAACATGCAGAATGAAGTGGCTCTTGGTGATTTTGAACATACAACACGAACCTACCTTTCTTGAAGTTTAAAAAGTACATTCTGAACAAAGTCACGCATACTATACATTAAGTCTCACTTGCTGAGGATGCTCTTACAGCATGAAGCCGAAAACACACCATCAGCATGCTACGCAAAAAAAAAAAAACACGTTGCAATGGAGGAGGGAGTGAACACACGGTAAAATTGCTAGTCGTGACTCCTTTTCTTCCCAACAATTATGTACATATACCCCATATAATGAACTAAACTAAATAAGTACTATTATTTTAACAAACAACGTTTTGGGTACGTTGCAGATTTGGCTATTTAGGTCATGCTGCAGATACTTTAGAAAATGCAGCCCTTCATCTCCTCAGCTCAAATTTTCAACACTCTGATTATGACTACAATTTCTTTAGGCTAGAGCAAATGCAGAACTGCCTGATCAGATGCTTTCAAAATACTGAGCCAGAAGAGGGGTCATTCCATGCCAAATCATCCACACTTTTGTTAAAATCCATGACAATGAGGTCCGAAACTCGGCATGCTAATTAGGTCACATGAGTAACTAGGGGTGGGTATTGGCAAGGACCTCACACTACGATACGATTAAATCATACATATTGTGATATTCTACATTTCACTGAAAATATAAACACACAGCTGAAATGCAAGTTGCTGTGTACGATCTGGGTGGTCTTAATGAATCACATTACATTAATAATTCAGCCTAAACAACATAATAAAGTTAAAATTCAATTGAGTTGTCTTTGCATTTTAACACAATAGACTAATGGACACCAAAAACGTTAAGAGACAGTGCATAAGACTGAAAATAAAAAATTTAATTGCGCAGTCTTAGGCTGGTGTGGTGCTTGTAGAGGACTGAGCATATACTATACATAACTGTTCTTACAATGAAAATAAAACAGTATCATTAGAGCTGGGCGGTATGACCAAAAATTTATATCATGGTATTTTTCAAAGTTATATCAGTTTCACAGTATATGACTGTATTTTTATAAAAAGTATGACTGGGCGTTTACAACATTTTACGAGATTTTACAGGAGACATTTTTGTTGTATGTTTTTGCATTGTTCCCACATTAAAAATTACTTTATTAGCCATTGCGCCTATCCACTACCTTAATGATAATATACAGCTAACGTGTTTGTTGGCTAACTGCTTATAGATAAGCGGCTAATGTTAAGGTGTGCGCCAGCCAAGTTAACATTTCTGATATGTGATAATAGCTCAGTGTTACTGGAACGCAAGCTTTACTGACCTCACAAAATTTCTCATAAAGACCGGGATGTCGGCCTTTATTAGCCTTTCCATGCTCCTCTGTGAAATAATTGCAAAACGGCACCTTTTTTTTTTTTAGCGGCTATTGAGAGGCGGGGAGGGGCTGCGCGGGAGTGTGCGTGCATGCAGTGTCAGTTATATCTTGTGTTTCTGATTTTCCGTGGTACATTTTTAGCGGTGCAGCAGTGAAAAAGGTCCCCCCTTCAAGAAAATATGGGAAGTTGGGAATGTAAGAACATAAACAATTGCTATGCTCTGAATTTACAGTCCATCAGAGCCTTTGATGCAGCTATTGAGTCTTTGCTTGAAATTGTGTGTATGCCCTGCTGTTGTCACAGGTTCAGCTACTAAAAGGACATCCTGATGATCCATAACAAGTCTATCAGGATGGTATGGAAATGGATAGGACGGGGATGGTCCATGAGGATATAGTCTCAACTCTCCAGTGCTGGGCATAGTTTTTTGAACACATCCTAGCCACCAATTATCATATGCAGCCACGACATTACCTTTGATGCTTGCAAAGTTGAGTGATTCCCTAAGTGTGCACTTACACTAGACCGATTTGCATACCGCGCTCACCTCTGATGAATGCAAGGCATTTATTAGCCATATTAACTAGCCATGTGGGCCTTGTCAATAGTATGGCAAGTACAGGTGTCTGCAATGACATTAATGAAGCTTTCATTAAATTTCATTGTAGCAAATTTGTAACCTTAATTAATGCTATTACTTACACCTGTGCTAGGTATACTATTTCATGTCAGATTGGCTGCCATTAAAAAGGCCCATTAGTGATATCCTTGAGAAGAAAGGTTACGACTAGCAATTTCACCGTACGTTCGCTCCCTCCTCCATCGCGGCTTTTTTTTTTAAACTTGCGTAGCACGCTGACGCTGTTTTTTTGGCTTCATTCTAAAAGAGCATCTTCAGCAAGCGAGCGAAAAGAGAAAGCAAGCGAAAGAGTATGCGTGACTTCGTTCCGAATGTTCTTTTTAAACTTCAGGAAAAGTGGGTTCGTGTTGCATGCTCATAATCACCAAGAGCCACTTCATTCTGCATGCTCGTGTAATGAAAGTATGCCTTCAAGCACAATGTGCACGTTAATAAAGATCCCAATGACCCCACATAATTAGTATGGCATGCTTTTTAAATATCCTTTGTCCTCACAACTGCTAGATACAATCAAAGCCATGAAGTCACCTGCCTTCATACAAAAAAAATTGAAAAAGCATCGCACTGAATAACAGGCACTTTGAATTAAGATGGGAGCTGACTAGCTGACAGCTAGTCATCCCCAGACAAAGCTGGCATGTCAGCTGATGGAAGACAATGCTGCAACTTGCCAGTCTATAGCAACTCAGTATTGTAATTTATTTTTGGCTGTTTTACAATAGACACAAACATTACACCTCATTTGTAAATATAACGCAGCATTGGATCCCGGCAGACTTCAAAACAGCAATATCTGGCTTAAGCATGAATCTACCACATTCCGATTTCTTTGGTGAGAGCCATAGTGGCGTTTGCCGCCTACCAGCCCGCCTTATCGATGGAATGAAAATATTCTCTTTAGCACACTACATTTGTAACTGTTACATAACATCCACACTGAGCACCAGTCACTCAGCCACCTGAATTCACCCTTAGCAGTCTGCAGCAGCAAGCCACACCTCCTCCTGCCTCCAGGAGACACAGCAACGTCATCAGAAATTCTCAGCAGATGGGTGTTTCAGAGTGAGCCTTACTGTTACTGTGCTCCCCAGACAGCACCACTCATTACTCAAACCACTTACCAAACACTGATGAAACCATCACAGCTCCACCCACAACCCTCTCCTCCAAACAGGACCCACCAATATGAAATAATAATACTACTACTACTACTACTACTACTACTACTACTAATAATAATAGATAAAAATGGCCAGGCAGAGAAAACCCCTTGGTCTCAACACACCATAATACAGCAACCTGTGAGATGACATTTAACATCTGAATTTTCACAAAACAAAGCACAATTGAAAAATGAGGAAGAAGGGAGGGAGAGGAAGGAGAGAGAGACAGGAAGTCATACATTTTTATTTAAACAAGAATGGGTTGTGTAGGGACATTGTCTTAGAGTGTTCAGCAAGATGGATGCAGTCTGCTTCCAGCATAAAAAAAAAATTATGTTGAGGGATTACATAAAACTAAAATTTTGTCAACTATGTACATCATGAGATGTTGAGACAGCGCATAAAGTTTTTCCATGTTATCACTGTTTGGTGGCAAATATAAAAATATGAATTGAGCGCAAAAAAAAAATCTATTGATCTATACTACGGGCACACATACTGCACAGGGACACCTTTCATATCACCATTTTCCATTGAGATAGTTTGCAGAATTTTAATCAGCAGGGAGAAGTGATTTTTATATCCAGATGACTTAAATTTGAAGAGGATTTTCTTTATTTTATAGAACATTACAACCTCATATATTGATCTTTTTTAGCAGTCAGCTGAGATACTTGCCATATAGTATAAATGGATATAAATCACTGATTCAACACAGCCCCAGCCCCGTAACAGCAGCTCCGGACTACCCAAATACATGTATAAAAATGAAGGTTCTAAACTATACAATCAATTCAATTTATTTTTATATAGCACCTTTCACAATAGAGTCACCCCAAGGTGCTTCATATGGGTCTGCGGTCATACACTGCAACCTCATTAAGAATGAATAATACAAAAACAGGGAAAAGGAAAGACAAATGAAAGAAAGCCAGGTGACAACAGAGGAAAGTAACCTAAAACTCCCAAGCGGGAAAGAAAATCCTCTGGGGTTCCAAGGTCAACTGGTTGCCCAACCTCCCTGGCATGGTGACATTACTGAGAGTGGGCTTGCAGTGTAAACTGCGATCAGAGTCAAAGTCAAAGTCCATCAATGAGTCAGTTCTCTATGCTGGGGTGTGTAGGGTGGCAAATTGAAGTCTGCACCCACAATGTTACAGTTCTTAGGTCACATACACAATGCTACCCTTCCATGAAGCACAACTCCAGCTCAGATGCCTACTCTAGGTACCATCCAGACATGTGGGAAGGAAGGCAGAGTGCATGGGGAGTCAGTACATACATAAACACATTAATGGACAAGCACAACAGATAAAAATGGCGTGTACAGCAGCACCAGCAGTCGTAGTTAGTGTGTGTTATGTGTTAGGTTGCAGTGCTAAAATGAAGTAATAGGTGAGATAGATATAGGCTGGCAAACCATTCCACAATATAGGGGCCCTGTAGCCGAATGCTTCACTTCCAACTGTCACTTTATTCATACATGGAACAACAAGGAAACCTGCATTCTGTGATCTAAGTGGCCGATGCGGCTTATAAACATGATGTAATTTTGTTAGGTAGGCAGGTGCTAGACCTTTCAGTGCCTTATATGTAAGTAGGAGAACTTTGAAGTCGGTGCTGAACCTTGGAAGCCAGTGCAGGGCAGTTATGCGTTCACACTTCCTGCTCCTGGTGACAATTCAAGCTGCGGGATTTTGAATACGCTGCAAAATGATTAATGTGTGTGGGCTCCCACATAACAGAGCATTACAGTAGTCTAGCCTACTGTATACAAAGGTATGTATCAGTTTCTCAGTGTCTTGAATGAGTTTGGTGATGTTACGTAGCTGTTGGAAGCATTCCTTTGATACTGCATCCACATGTGATTTGAATCAGAGACTTGCATCTAAGATGACGAGAATAATACATATGCACAGGCTAATCTTTCAAAACAAAATATTCTATTAAGTGCACCGTAAACTATTGGAGCATGAGCGGTATACGAGAAACCCAGTGCATATGCAGTCTCAGATTGAGTAAGTGCCACAGATTGGGCAATAACAATGGTGCCAATAAACAAAGGGTTAAGTGTTCAACAGGGAGTTGTCTCCTCATTTCCCTGATGCTCAACTTTAGTTATTTATGCGGTACACTCCACCCACTTATAGCCAATGCAGACTGCACCACGCATTATCCCTCCCTGCTCCAGTCAATTCTCACCCCGCTCCATTGAATTCATTCACTGCTCACTCCAAAAAAGGAAACAATCTGCACTGTATTTTAATTTTAGCTTAAACTGTAGACTGGCATCAAAATAACTAAGCAGCCAAATCTGCATTCAGGCAGAAATGACTTATTTCAAATTGTAAGCAGGAAGCCAACTTTAGTCAGCTGGCTGGCATGCAAATTTCAATTCAAGACACGTTTGCACATGCATTTACAGGTATGCAAGTTTTATTA
This sequence comes from Mormyrus proboscirostris, assembly GCA_026779585.1. NCBI lineage: Eukaryota > Metazoa > Chordata > Actinopteri > Osteoglossiformes > Mormyridae > Mormyrus > Mormyrus proboscirostris. Next base: position 93,978 of record JAODKF010000046.1, on the reverse strand, counting down.
CCTTGTAAATAGACTATAAGGTTTGCAAACTACACCAACACTTTTGATGTAGCTAATTTTAGATTTATAATGGAATAACAGAGATTTGCCATAAGATGTTTCATGCCATATTCATAAGAGTTGGGAATCCTGCGAAAGTGAGAGAGAGTAACTAGAGCATCCTTTTATCCTTTTCAAATGTCACTCCAAGCTCGCTCCTATTCTAGCCAAAATCCTTCCATGCTCACTCCTGCTCCACTCTGCTCTGAGCGTAACCAAACCTGAATATATGTTTTTCAAAAATGGGAGCAATAGCAAACACCACCAGCCCGCCTCATTGTTTTTTTTTTCTCCCCAGCAAGCAAACCATAAAGTAAAACACTGACTATATATTTTCTATTCACATACATATATGGAGATTATACATCCATCCATCTACTTTCTTTAGCAGCTTATCCACTTCAAGAGTCCCGAGTATGTCCCAGAAGCCATGGGTGCAAGGCAGGAAACAACGCAGGATGGGGCACCGATCCGTCGCAGGACAGACACACATACACACACACACACAAACACATACACACAAACTATGGGCAATATGGCAACTCCAATTAATCTCAGTATGTTTTGGACTGTGGGGAGAAACCACAATGACTGAAGAAAACCCCAAGACAACACAGGGAGAAAATGCAGAGATCATACATGTTTACACAGGTTTTTTTTTTTTTTTTTTTTTTAAAAGATCAAAAACAACCCCTGTGGTGGACTGGCGGACTGCCCAGGGTGTACCCCACCTCTCGCTCGAAGATGCTGGGATTGGCTCCAGCTTACCCGCAACTCAGATGGATAAAGCGGTATAGATAATGGATGGATATTTCAATAAACACCTGAAGAAAATGTTTTCCACCCCTGAAAAGGCTATGTTCTGTATACAGTGTTCATGGTCAGTGATGAGACAGCATCTCATATATTTTTGCACCACTTATTAGTAAAGAAAATGTTTATGTAGGTTTTACATGCAAAAAATGTTTGTCATGCTGTATGCTAAGGTCACCAAGCACTGATCTAAAAATGAAAGTAAATTAGCTGGTGGGTTCCACATGTACTGAGCATTCATTAATTTAAACAAACCATGTACTTGTTGTAATAATTAAATTAATGGAAATTTGTTTTTTTCCCCCCCAAGTTGGTACTTTAGCTCAAAAGAATATTTTAACTAAATTATATTTCAGTTGCTATGAAGAATGTGTAACACTGCATAATAATTATTATACACTCATAACTTTTTTTAGGTTATGGCATCCCTTGAGCCAACTTTAATTTTAATTTTTATGGAGTAAATAGCTCAGTAGTTGTGCTTCTGAGTGATAAAAAAAAAAATCAAGTAACTGATTTCAAGGGAAGCAGAATATTTTCACAGTGCAGTGGGCCAAAACTGACAATTTCTCTTTACTCCAAAGACAAACCACAACTTCTGGATCTCAATGCGAGTCAATGGGGACAGAGAGAGCATGCCATCCACCAGACATCAAGCTATGCCCAGGATTAACACTGCAGAGCAGAGCTGGATGAGAGACTATGTATACTCTCTCTGGTTCCAAGACACTCTGGGTTGAGCTTCAATCACGGGATAGCATGACTGCCTCAAACTTTCAGACTATTAATTCTTCTCCAGTCACTGGCTCCAGGGCTCCCCTGACAAGCCCCAACTCAGAGAGACCTAGCATGGCATTGTGGCATCAGAAATGCAAAGGTTGCACAAGGGGCCTGATTTTAAAAAAGAAAAAAGAAAAAAAGCGGACGGTGGACTCCCAGACACAGAACTTGAACAGCGGTTACGCAAGAACCTGAACCCCACAGAATGGCACTAATCGAGGCAAATAGCATTTAACATAAACAGCAAGTCCTAAACTTCCCCCACCATATGCCTGACTTGTGGTTGCGCAAGAAGTACCGACAATTTTACCACCTTATTTATACCCCATATATTCTGTTTCAAAAGATGCTGTAGCTGTTGAGCTGTTCCTTTCCTTCACCACCACTTCCAGTGTTTATTACTGTTATGACAGTAGTATATTGGTACAGCAGTGTGCTCCACTAACCAAATTCAATGTATACGCAGAATTTATACAGATTGCAAACTTCTGGCCATTACACCACTTATTAATATTAAGTATACTACTAATCTGTTTACCAAATTATGGGTGTAAACAAACGTCCATATAGTACCAAAAAGCCAGCATCCCAACAAATGTTTATGCCTGTAATCTAAGGCCCTGATGATGATAATCACTATGTGATATCTCGCAGCCTTAGTACCAGCATTCATGTGGAGCTTCAGTAATTCAAAAAGATTACAAAGACTAGACCTGCCCGTTTTTATATTCAATTACTCTTTAGTCTTTTGTGCTTTGAAAGAGACAGGTTGGTTTTATTTTTAACCAACTATGTTCTTCAAATAGGATTTTAGTATACAAGCCTATGGCCTTTTCTTTAGTGGTTTTCAGTTTGTTTCCAGTGACACTGCATTTGTAAATTTGTGATCCATTTAGAACTTGTTAAATTACTTTGCCATTTCCTATCCATTTCCTAAGACCTTTTTACATAAAACATACAAACCACCTAAATTATGCCCCTGTATCTACAAAGTTACCACTGTATGTAATGACAGCACTACATTTTGGACTCATTATTAAAAATGTAAAATTAACAGCACGGAAAAGTTTAAAAGTCCTGCGAGAAATGCAAGATTCCGCAGTCACAAAGACACCTGGTATGAATTGGGTAGTGACAAACCCCCACAAAGTTCCACCCACCAACCCACAAAGCGCCACCTGACGACCTCATCAAAAAGAGGCCAGGCAGTCAAAATGAAATGAAATATGTATAGCAAAGTGAAACAAATGTACCATAAAGAAAAGTGTGCCAAAAAAAAAAAAAAAAAAAAAAACACAAAATGTAAAGAATTTTGGTTTTGGAAATTCCAAACAAGTTCCATATTACCAATGCCAAATTCTTTTTAGGGACAGGGGCCTCCATGATGCCACGTTGCCAAATAGGGAATGTGTTGCATGTTGCACATTCCATGTTGGGACGAGGGCAAGAAAGTGAAAGGGGAGGAAATCCAAGGCACTGTTTGCTATTACCAGTTTACTGATGTGTCGGAATGGATTTGACTGACAAAACAGCTTTAGATGCACATGAACCATAAAACTGCAACAGTGTCATGATACCAACAATCTCTCCATAAAGGAGACATCATGGAGATATTAGATTGTGAGTGATTAAGATATCTTCAAATCACACACCCCTACTCTGAACAAAGTGTCCGCTAAATAAATGTAGGTCTAAATATACATGTTCAGAGTAATAGCACTCATTCTTACCCCCACCCCAGTTCCTGTCTCTCACAATACACCCCATCCATCAACATGAAGTGTGAGCACACTTGAAGTAAGCAGATTATGGAGGCAATGCCACATCAATTTTTAAAAACTAAACACAAAAAGTGTGTTCCTACCACCTCACCTCCAATCAGAGTAATGATAGGGGAGCAATAGGGAGCTGCCAGTGTATTAAGGTTCATACTCCAGAAATGACGACACAAGGTTCAGAACGTGAATAAGACCATCAATTGCCCCCGGCCCCAGCAGGATGTGGGGCCCCTTTCCCCCGGAAAGCTCATCAGATAGAGCGACGCAGAACATGAAACATGAAACTCCCAAGCAAGGGCCCCACTAAGAAAGACGCTTTTCTCAGCTGGAACATGGAGCTGCAGAAAGGATGAGTCTCCTCGTACTAGAACATCAGAATCATTTCCTTTGGGCCAACTAACAGAGTCAAATTCAGTAAAATCAACCAAAAGTTAGTAATCTATTCGGATTGAGTGGATGGAGAGGCCCGTTACAAAATGTAGCTAGTATCCAGATACACACAGAAGCAGGCACTAGTTCTGTTTCTGTAATGCAAGCCTCTGTTACACACAAGAGCAGAGTTGGAAGGGGGGAGGGGTGAAATAGTTATAGGATTGGACTCATAACCTACAAATTAGCAATAAAACCCCAGGAGGGACCTTGATGTGGCACTTAACCAGATAAGATGCAATAAAAGCAACTAGGTGTTTGTACCAACCAACTAGACACAAACCAAATCACTGCTATGCTTCCTAACAGACCGATCATTAGAAAACTGAATTACATTTTTAAACATGTACATCTTTAAAATTACAAGGATATTTTAAGAAAACTGCAGTGAAACTCTCATCTGATAAGGCAAGCATGCTGTTCTGTGACAATAGCCAAAGCAAAATTTTGTGACAAGGACAGAGAAAGCAGAAATCTGTGCCACAAGTGGTGCCATGTAACAGAAGAAACTAGAGCTGTCTGTATGTTTGGATGAGACTTAAAAATTAATTTTTTCATATTTAAGATTGATAAATACTGAAATGTTAGATGGGTCATTCACACAATTACAATGAAATAGAATTTTGTGTACAGCAATTGACATTAGAGGTGGGTGATCTTCCCAAAAGAAATCATATTATGATCTTTATGACAAACAATCGCGAGCCATTGAAAGAATTGTGATCTTTCTCCCCAATTTCGAAATAAATCGTGAAGAATACCCACACTAGAAGCAGCCTAAAAATGTATTGGCACCATTTAAAACAAGATATTGAATTAGACACCATTTGTACCATTGAAAATGGCAATTAAATCCTGAGTTAGCCTTTATTTTAAAGTTGTATTGGATGCTTCCTTTACGGTGGTTAAATAGATTTGTCTTTATTACTTCCAGAAGTGCTGCCTTCAGCCCAACATATTCCTTTGCTTTGTGAAAAATCTGACTGTGCCTGATTTACACTGCAATAAGTCTGTGCATGCACCACTTTACGCCATTTTGTGGGAGTGTGTCCGATTTCTTCCACTTCACGACATTTTCACAACCTAACTAGACCCTGTTAATGCGTTTTTTCACTTTATCAGGTGCATTTTACGAGCTACTTGTGAAGGATCTCCACCAGCCCAGAACGGAATATTCAACCATATATTTTGATTTTGGATTCTTGGTGTTCTCTGTTATTTATGAAAGTTTGGCATAACACCTGCACTTGTGTCTGAGTGCATATTTATGGGTCTTCTTAGGTACCCAGCCACAGTGGGGTGACAAAATCTATCCCATCAGTTCAGAATGAGACTCAAAGGATGTCTTTCATATGTGATGTATTTGAAAAACAATTCAATGGCTGTGTCCAAATTTAGGGGCTGCATCCTTCCAAGACTGCATTTGAGGACCAAATACGTAACAGCAACACGAAAAGACTCATTTCAAAGGCTCCTTCAAATGCAGTCTACAAAGGAGTCATTCTTTTGCTGAGCTGACATCACAATAACTTCTTAGGTTATACAATGTTTTGCTCTGATTCAATGATCTAATAATTTTTCCACAAAGAATTTGCCAAAAATCTCATTACAGTAACAATGTTAATATCAAATGCAACAAAACATTTTTAAAAAAAAATCTTTCAACTTTATTGCATGTAACCCAGAATAAACAATGTATAAGATATAAAGTATATTTTTTGATCAATTTTCATGTTCTGTCATTTTTTGTCATCTTGGTCATTCTTCGATTTGATTCAATAGTGTGATTATAGAAAGAGACAGTAATATGATAAAGCTAATTAACAATTCCAGAGGAAAAATCAGCAGTTTAGTCAATGAGGCTGGATAATCTGAGTCTCTCTTCAAGCTAATTTTAAAAATTAGATAAAATTGCAACCTAGTATTTAAATTTTACTTGGTCCCTTAGTTTAGATATCAACTTTTCTTTTACATATGGGTATTGAGGTGGAGGGCTTATTTATGCGGTAACTATATGTTGCTTGCTTGATCTTTTAGTGATCTCTACAAATTGGACATCAGATTGTGAGGTAAGGTTGAGTAAAATGCTAGTCATCTTTTTTTATCTTTGATAAATTTTCCCGTATTTTCCCAATATACACATATTCTATACACACATGCATACATATACATACATATATGCATACACACACACACATTATTTTTTTTTTTTTATATATATATATATATATATATAAAACACACATACACACTTTTTTAGATATATTTTTTTTATATATATACACACACACACACACACACACACACACACACACACACACACACACACACACACACACACACACATTTTAGGAGATAGCTTATTGGAACTACTGTAATTGTATATGATGCCTATAATAGTCTTAGGCAAAGTTAAATAGGCGTAAAGGCTACAGTACTGACTATAGGTAAGAAAGAGTACTTTATTTATATGGCACCTTTCTAGACCAAAATGTTACAAAATGCTTCACAAGAAACATATTCTCTAGCATACAAATCCTGCATTATCCTGCAATTGAATTTTCAACCACAAGTGAAGTTTCTTCAGTGATATTCCAGCAGCACCCAGTACAAGCAGTCATTCTCATGGTGGGAAGGGATTGACTAACCCTGACACAATGAGATTTCTTAATTATTTAAATGTATTCCAAGCTGTGGCATTAACTCATTTCCCATGGCCTTTTACAGTAATTAAACCCCTGGCATTTTTACGGTAAAAAAGCAGGCCTGCCAGCACTACAGTAAATGGCTTATCTGGCATTTTCACCCCCCCAAAAGGCTGTGCACTTTCACTTTGTTTGTTTATCTGGAGAAGCTGTGGGTGTCTGGCTAGGCCGTGCAACATTTACTTTGACTTTTGGCCTGCCTCTCAACAACCTGTTTTTGTCAATATATTTCGGGGACCTTAAATATACACAGCGTAACTCCTACAGAGTGTGTGTGTGTGTGGAGTGAGTCAGAGAGAGAGAGACAGAGAGAGATTGCATGCATGTGGCATGTGTGGGCGGAAGTAGCAAAAAAAAGTCTGAGATTTGTGCCATTTGGGGGGATGGGGGAGTTCACAGCTTGCAGCTATGATGTTATGTTCATCAGCCTCAGCTCCAAGCAGCTGTGGCAGACACAAGCATGGACACAGAATCCCTTCAACTTTACCAAAGCCCAGAGCAGAACAGGAATGTGAGCGTAGGGGCCAGAGAGACGGCAAAAAAAAAAAAAAACCGTTCTTGTTCTCAGCGCCACCCTGGCCTGAAGTGAGGGACACACCCTAAAAGCAGCATGTCTATGTTCCTAATCCCCCCCTCCCCCCCAGCCCCAGGCCCGGCAGTTCTCAAAAGTCAGCCTGCCGAGTCCTGCCACAGGCTGCAAGAAAAGTGAGCCCAGCACATTTCAAAACAGCACTTTTCCCCATACAATAAAAAGAGAGAAAACACAGAGTGAAACAGGGAGGCTGGAACAGAGTATGTGCTGCAGTCTCATATAAATAGCAGTTCCTCATTCTCTTCAATCAGCCAGCTCAGACATAGAAAATCTGAGGTTATGCTAGGTCAATACAACAATTTTCTTTCATGAGCAACTTCTCCTGGTGGTGATGGGTCGCAGGATATATGCAGTTTACAGTGACTGCGGTGAGAGCTAGATGCAAATGGATGGAGATATTTCCATAACTGCAGGAGATTTGGTGGAATTTGCTTCTCAAATTGCTTTAACAGTTCACATATAGAAATGCAGCCAACCACAGGAAAGAGAATCCCAAGGGGGGATTATGGGAATTCATGAACAGGCTGCGCTAGCACTTGACATAGTAAGAAACTAAGGGCTAGGTTCTATTTATCAGTCTAGGAGGCACTGGAACAGTGACAATTTTTCTGTGGTTCCTGAAAACTTTTTCAGCCATGTGGGTTTAGTTATGGAAAACATGCAGACCCCATAAGGACAGACACAGAAAGAGGTGAATTGGCATGCAGACCACTGGGCTCCAAAGGCTGACTATCTAAAGGGTTTTATCTTTCAAATCCAAGGCTAGAGGAGGGAATCCAGGCATTTTCCCTCGAGTTTCCTCAGAATAGCTAAAGCTTTTGCAGTCATAAGGATCATAATGCTACAAGTAACATGATACTGAGAGGAGGAGACTGAGCTTGGCCAGTGCAGTAAGCAATGATATTCCCACTAAGCGCTCCAAGTGCACTCGTTTCTAAGTCAGAGCCAGAAGGCAAACCTCCAGCAAAGCCTGTATTCAAACCACTCTTACCGGATTCCTCTGAATTCCACCAGCATGTGATTTCTGAAGAGTTTAATTAATTAACATCCCAGTTTGTACTACTTATAATCATCTATTATAAATGGTGTCATATTACTCGACATACTGAATAAAACAGGAACTTATAACTGACCTTCCCAATTTGTTCCTTTTTTAAGTATCTTTCCCAAAAACAAGTGTACATCACAGCCATGTTATAACAGGCTCAGGATTTTTATTTTTTTTTTTTCTCTTCCTTCTTGCTCTCATCCTGGAAATTAAGCTGCCAAAGTGCAATTAGGAAATCTCATAGTAAAGCCAAGAGCAAGTTATTCACTAATGACCAATGTTACAAAATACTTGTTCAGCATCAAACTGAGCAAAACACATAAAAACAACAGTGCAGCCTCATAAAGACGGTGAGGCTGAGAGGAATGCAATGCCCCAAGTAGTTCACTTCAAAAGCCCAACCCACACACTTCTTGCAGCCCCCCACCTCCCACTCCCATCACCACCACCCAGGAATCCGCTGATGCACACCTCCCCTGAACTCGGTGAACCCCTTAAAGCCACTGACACAAACACCCTTAGGATGTGAAAACCAGCCTCCCTTTCTGGGCAGACTGAGACCTCCAACAATGCCAGAGACTCCCACACAGATTTCCAAGCTCCACTGAGCTTAACTAGGAGAGATGAGGCCAGTTGAAACATGATCTGAGAAACTGTAGCTTTTGAATTTTCTTGCTATGGGAATGAAATATTTAAATTGAGTGCCTCATGTGGCAGCTGGCAACATTGGTGGTTAGATACTTACTGGCTTATGAGGTAATGAACATGATATGACTAAACCAGGATGCTACTAATATATTCATATAAACATAAGAGTGATAACACAATGTGCTAGGCAATAATATTGGTTGTTTTGAGTAAAAGTATGGAACCAGCACTATTTAAAAAAATATCTTGTGGAGTATACTTCCACAAAGAATGTCATAACAACAGTCACATGGACCAAGAAAAGCAAGAGACCATAGTAGAGAACTCATAGAACAGAGAGGATGATAAACAGATGAAGCAGTAATAATGTTAAGTTCACACTATAGGACTGTTGAAGTCGTCAGATTTCTGTACTGTTCACATTACACAAGTCAACCTTTTGTGCACGTGCGTTCCCTTGTCCACAACACCCTGGTATTCCCTTATTCCACTTCCCCTTTTCCTTTCACTCTGTTACACCCCAACCCTAGACTGGGGCTTGTAACACCATTATCTTGTAATTGGGACTTTTGTAGTCATTGTGGTTTACACGCTACAGAACTGATCAGCGACAGTGGGTACAAGATCTTTCACCAGAAGGAAGGAAAATCGCCGACGAGTCCGTTTGGTATTCAAACTATGTCATGTCACAAAAACACATTCAAGAAGTGACACAGAGAAAAGACAATTCTCTGGTTAATGCACTATAAATTCTTAAAACACTATTCAAATTACAACATATGATCTACATTTAAAAACATGTGGCATGTTAACCATTGTAGACATAGAACTTTCAGGAAACACTACTACATACCGAGTCTTTAGTAGGAATATCATGATACCAGAAATTTGGGGCTGTATGATATGTTCAAAATCTCACATGCTGATATAAGTAAACTCATATCCAGATAATTATATTATATAATGTAACATGACTGACAAATAGATAAGAAATGATCCACAAATATGCAAAATCCTTTTCACGTGTACAATTGTGTACAAATGTAGATATGATCTTAAACAACATACAATGCAATAGAACTGCAAGGGAATGCTATAGTTTTGTGTTCCCTCCCAATACTTTTCTGTTAACAAATGTACTGTGTCCATTTAAAGTACACAAACCTAAACGATACAAACATGTTAAGTGAAGTGCGCTTTAAGCATGAAACTACAGGGGACAACGCACACCATGTAACTTTCATATGTGTGTTTATATACATATTTATTAATAATTGCATTGTGCCCATTCACTGTCAGTGACTGTAAACAAGACAGCTGGGCTACTGAAGGTGAATAACTTCTTAACTGTACTCAGAGGTTGTTAAAATTATACAGAGCAAATATGAAATCAAGGGAGAGCGATGTGTTTCCTTATAATGAGCGTCAATGGTGAGGAAAATGTTTAATGTGAGAAAGTCCATATTCCTAGCATTTCAGTTTTGATTTTTTTCCCAGGTATAAGTGTTTATGACCAGATATATTGGAGCAAAATTTGCTTATTGGTCGCCATTTTGGTACATGTAGTTACATTAAACCTTTTCACGTTAAGCATTTTAAAATTTCCCCATTGAAATATTAATTAAAATTTGCTTGTGAAGAAATCTGGAAAACCAAGGGGTGTTGCTTGCTTTTGTTGAAAGATATTACAGCCAGAAAACTAAATATAAAGTCAATTTCACAGCAGTATCATAGTTAAGGTTTAAACCCGAATCCACTTCCGGGTTTACCTCCCAGGTATTCTGGCTTGATGTATGGATATGCAGATCTCTTCTAAAACATTCAAGTGGGGTCGAGTTTACCACGGTTTTGGAGTTAAGGTTTAAATGCTTTATATGCAGTTTTCCGGCTGCAATATCTTTCAATGTTTGTAATATATTTCAGTGGTTGTATATGTGCACTTCACATTCAACAGCCCTTGTCTTGCTTAAAGTCTGAATGGATACAGTGCAATTAATAAAAAATACTTATAAAAACAGATAATAGAAGTTACATGGGGTACATTTTCCCCCTTAGTTTAATACTTACAGCATGTCTATTTTTTGTGTTTACCCATACCATCACATTGCAGCAAATAGCAAGTGGGCAAGAGTTGTGGGATCGCAAAAGTACTGCAAGTGAACACAAAACTATTTTAAAAAATACATTTTCCCACACAGACCTTTTAGGGGCTCCATAGTATGAACCAGATAAAAATCCACAACTCAACAGTGGAGAAGTCACAAATGTAACTAACCACAAATACACAAGAAATGATACACAAATGTGTAGAACATGTTTCATGTGTACACCACTCCGTATTTTTGTGGATATGATTTTACACAACACATTTATGGATAGTTAAATATTTGTGGATCATGATACATATTTGTGAATTGTCTTCTGTGGGTTACAAATACTAAAGCCCATAAAAGTGCCGTATTCCACGTGGTGGCATGACATTGCAAACCGTCATGTGAATGATGAATAAAGTATTGCCATAAACAGTGTATTTTGAAATCACAAAATAACCAATAGAGTATAATATGAAACGATAGACATTTTTATTTCATCATCTGATATATACTGTCATATCTCACAAGCCTAGTCAGTGCCGATACCAGTAGAATTATATGATTCCCGATACTCAATCTGATACTACGGGTAAAAAAAAAATAAAAAACTATCCCATGTACTTAAAAATATTTGAACATTATAAAAACAGAATTTCTGTAAATGAAAGCAACAGTATTGAACAAAACAGTACAAAATAGTACTATGATTTATGGGCTAGTAGTGCAACAATTTTTGGTAAATGCCAATGATTCCTATGAATGACTTCATTTTTCATGGCTTTTTGAACAGATGAAAGCTGTAGTTTTTAACTGTTGGCACTTGCGTCTTATTTGCGGCTCATTAAAATCGGTCATACACAGTACAATCCAGCCACTCTGTGGACTACAGTGTTTGTATGCACAAAATACCACATAATATGTTGCTATCAACTGATATTGTTAACAATGGCTAATGCCTACGGAACCTACTATACAGTACTCCAAAACAAATATAGGTGCAAACAACCATAACTATAACCGTAAATGTTTATTGAATACCTCTTTCTTGAACACTAAGAACCATTTTTACACCTTTTTAAACTCCTCTCCAGGGTCTCCCCTCACCCCATGTCTTCTGATGTCATTGTCTGTAGCTCATCACCGCATTCATTGCCAGTCTCCACCAGGTCACAGTACAGTTCACACTAAAGGATTTGGAGTCACAGAGGTCCAGATGCATGCTATCTGCTAGCTGCTATCTGATAAGCATCAGTGACTCATTGGCAACTCACTCTGTCCGGTCGCATCTTTGAACAGTTCATAAACAGCAAGCAGGCACCAATTTGCCATCACTCAGTGAGCACTAATTTTCCTCCAATGTAGGGCTTTTGTGAGTATACCCCAAAAATTGTCAGCACATGGAAAAATCAGGGTTAAAATTCTGTAGTGTGAACTTAGAATAAGGTGGACTTTTTTATATAATTTGAGGGGGGGGGCATTTTCGATCAAAATATTTCAAATGGACATAAAATTTATATAAATGTTAAAAAAACAAAAGATGTAAAAAGTTACATTTGTTAACAAAATATTCTGAGTATTCAGGGAAGAAGTACTCCATAAAAGTTTCCACAGCAAAGATATTTTGTGGCTTTAACACTATATAGGTTAACAGTATTTCCTGAAAGTCCCATGTACACGAGGGTTAAGGTGTTCATTCATACAGTTAACACGACAAACCTATGTAACCATTTAACAAGACATTACCTGGATGTGCTGCTGCCAACCCTTCTGCAAGAGCATGGATGTGGATCTTCTTTTCATGCAAAAAATATAACTAATTTTGTTTTTGGCACCATATGTCCTTTTGAAAAATGGTTTGTTTTGGTTTTCAGTCTTATCTTGTGCTTTGAATGACACAGGTTGGTTTTGTTTTTAAGGAACTATACCCATATGTTCCCCAAATAAAAAGATTTTGGTATACAGGCTTCTGGCCTTTTCTCTAGCGGTTTTCACAATTTGTTTCAAGAGACACATTTATAAATCTGTGATACATTTAGAGTGTTTTAAAATGCTCCAGATATGGAATGCTGCTATATATTATTTCATATTTCATTCCCATGAAACGGATATCGAATCGGAATCGGAATCGGAATGAACTGAATCGTCAGCTTGCGAGTCGGAATAGAATCGAATCGGTGCATTAGTGGAAAAACGAAACATGGATGAGCGATGGCACAATTCGTTTCCTCTTCTGGGGTGGTGGGAGTCCCCGAAAGTGAGTGAGACTAGGCCTTGGAAAAAACCCTCTTGCAAATACACGGGAAGATAAATGGCACTCAATGATACTGTACGGCGTGCAGCATCGCCATTTAGTGTGTCAATTCAAAAGGCGAACAAATGCGAGCCAGTTTACATTCTACGGGAACAGGATGTGCACTGGACACAAAATGATAGCAAGTATATTTCAACGATGGCACTGGCTGACACTTAAAATGAGAACAATGAGTGTAACGATCCCGGCGAGGGACATCTGGACGGCTCAGGGCTTTTTCCCCTGATGGCTGTCATGTGAATAAACATCTTCGAAGCCACAGCCACTCACCCATCGGGCGAGTGGTGACCTGGTGGCCGGAGTGAAACTTTCCGTATGGTACTCAGACGCCCTTACCGTCTTTTGTCAATGTACATGCGCTTAGCTAGTACGTATTTTGCTAATTTTTACAGACGGCCAAGTATCCTTAGACTAATACGAAAAGGGGAAAATCCTTTCAATCGTATGTATTTGGAAAAATCAAAAGCACAGTAACAATGAGCAATTAGCATGCAGTATACAGCTAGCTAGTTAGCTCGAACAATGACAGGAAAAGCCAGCTGGCTGCCCGGTTATCGGCTACAGCTACTAGCCAGCCAGCCAGCAAACCGCCAACATATTCCCACTGCAGCCCAGACGCGGAGCGCATGCCAAAAGCCGGCCGCACTCGGCACCTTTTAAAAGATAAATCCGCGGTCTTTCCGGGCGGCTACAGCAGCGTTATCGAACGGCGTGACGTGTTAGCTACAGCGTCGGCGAAACAAAAACAGCGCCGGCTAGCCGTTAGCCCTTCAGATAGCTGCGACGCCCTACATAGCCGACTTTGGGTACACCTACTTTGCGCGGCGGAGGGTCGTTTCGATAGCAGACTGCCCGGCTATTCAGCTATTTAGCTAGCTAGCTAGCTATCCGAGGTTATAGCTTCTGCTTACCATCTCCCCCCGAATATGCACAGCATGGTTAGCCAGCTAGTACTCGGTAAACTAGTCGTCATCGAGACGCTTACCTTAATATAGCCGTAGTTGAGTTTGTTGTGTAATTGGTTTGCTTCTCTCGCGGTGTATTTTCCCAAACAGTAATCCACACGCTCGACGGCAGCGTCTTCTCTGTCTCCCTCACCCACTCCACGTATCTGCTCCTTCTCCAGTAACTGCCAGCGTAGTATCGGACGGTGGCCGCCGAGTGGTGCCGGCTCCTTCGATAGGTCGTTTGCTTGCTCTCGCGCTCTCTCTCTCTCTCTTTCTCTCTCTCTCTCTCTCTAGCTATCTATGAAGCTAGCTAGCTAGTTAGCTATCTCCATATTGCTGTGCTTCTACCTTCGCCCGAAGTAACTTGGCGTTTGGCCGAATGCTCGTTTTCTCCCCCCTTCCACCCACCCTTCACCGCATCGTCATCATGAAATCACGCTGAGATTTGAGGCCACCAGCGGGATAGCTGGCGCAGGTTCCGAGCAGTCCACGAGGAAACGCTGCGCGTGGGCCGGTAATTAGGCAGTTAAAGGGCTGTAGCACAGGCATCGTGTAAACATAAAAACCACCAAGTAAAGGGCATGAAAAGAGTTTTTCCCCCCCACTTCTGTTTATTATAGTCTCTTCCTTTATAGTTTTGCGCATTTATGCGGTTTAATATTTGCTTAAGTAGTTCGTGGTTATTGTCTTGCTTCAAGGGTACTGATTGATTAGTGTTGTATTGTGGAGTATACAAAATTATATTTTGTTTAAAAGTCGTTCAGCCACACATTAATTCTATTCGGAACGTCGTGCTATTCGTGGTCCATCCCAGTTTCATTTCTCAGCACATTTAACGGTTTATTTACACTTACATAAGGTGTCATATAGTACTGGTATGTGCTATTTTAGCAGTAGACACATTTGACCAAAGACGCTTGTTTAAGGAAATCGTTGAACATTTCTAAAGTTGGTGATTTGTTAAACAAATTGTAGAAGTTAGAACATCTCCTGCCAGTAGCTGGGGTGACCATTGACTTCATATATTTACATTTGCATGTATTTTTACTTAGCAGACGCCAAAGCCACATACAAGTGAAACACCAAAAAAAAAGGTACGAAGCCTACTGGACCTAATGCCAGCACCTTTTACTGCAGCCACATGTGTTCAGCTTAGGTATGACAGAAAATGGGGAGGCGCATGATTTATTTGGTATGATGCTGATCGCAACTTCTGACACTATGTCAAGCATTTCTGTCTCTTGTGAATTCAACAGGCTGGATGCTTCATGTGATTTCAATCACCAATGTACTAACAGGTTAGCAAGCTGTTTTTATAAAAAAAAAGTACCACATAAATTTAATCTGTCAGTGCATGTTTTTGCGTGGAACATAACCCAAATAGTTGTATACATTACTGGCACTCTGTTCACCGTTGTAGATAGCAAGCTGTTAGAGTGAGCCATTTTTTCATAAAGACTATAAATATTAGCTAAAGTTGGCTGGAGCAGTTACAGTTGGAAGTCTTTTTCATCCATTGTCTAACCTCAGCTTGAAATTTACATGGTGAAATCTATTGCAATAAGCAGTTAACTATCAATATTAATATTTATATCCACATAATAGGTTAACTAAATATATGTTCAGCTTCTGGTGAACATATTGACATGTCAAAGGAAACATACATTTTTGTTTTCTATTGAATATTTCTCGACTATCACTATTATAATACTGAGGTGACATGCAATGTTGCATATTGAGAAGAAGTGCACATCTACCAAAGCTGATGAAGGTATTGCATGCATGCTTTACTATGGATGATCATGCCCTTGACACATTCTTTCTATTCAATATGAAGTTTTGCGTGTGCTATAAATCAAATTAAGAAGAATTTAGCTTATGGAATACACACATTTCCTGGGAAAGTGGTCTCTTTCAGAGCAATGATGTTACAGATAATATTTCAATGTAGAATTGCTTTAGCATGGTTCATGCTTCATTCTGTTTGATTGGTATAGCTATCATCAGGAGGATGACACCGCCATTGTTGGTCGGGTGTCAGAGGGGAACGAACTGGAATACAGGGGGTCATCAATGGCTTTGTCAGCTGGCATGAACAGAACCATCTTCGTATCAATGCCAGCAAGACGAAGGAACTGGTGATTGGCTTGAGCAAGAAGTCTTCCCCTACTCCACCGGTAAACATCCAGGGTCTGGACATTGAAACGGGGGAGGAGTACAAATACCTGGGTGTTCACCTCAACAACAAACTGGACTGGTCTACAAATACTGAGGCAGTTTACAAAAAGGGTCTAAGTCGTCTTCACCTGTTAAGGCGGCTAAGATCCTTTGGGGTGAACAGAACTCTTTTAAGGACCTTCTATGGCACTGTGGTAGTGTGTGCTATGTTCTACGCTGTGATCTGCTGGTGTGGTGGAATTTCAGAGAGGGACGGAGAAACTTAAACTGGTGAAGATGGCCAGCTCTGTCCTGGGCCGTCCACTGAAATCCATCGAGCAGGTTGGGGAAGAGAGGATGCTGCCTAAGCTGACATCCATTATGGACGACACCCCCCACCCCCTGCATGAGACTATGAGCTCTGAGCAGCTCGTTCAGCAATAGACTTCTACACCCACAGTGTAGGAAGGAGCGCTACCACAGGTCATTCTTACCTGCAGCTGTCAGACTTTATAACACAGTTTATCATGGTTATTTTACTCATCACCTGTTGCTGTTACAGATTTGCAGCTTGCTTGTACACTGTATATTTCACCAGGATCATTCACACCCCCCACTTGTGCACATATCTCTGTACAATTTTTTTATTTTTACATAAAAACTTTGGTTGTATGTATAGACAACTGACCTACCTGTTCCTCTATATTCCTTTTGTATAAGAGCTCTGTAACATTTAAATTTCTCATTTGTGGGATAATACAGGTTTATTCTATTCTATTCTATTCTTCAGATGACCCAGATCTAAGCTGTACCAATTATTCACAAGATTCTGACTAATACACAAAATACACTTAGCTCATCATGTGGGGAATCATACGTGTGCATAACTGTTAACATTGATTCTTCCTCATTTATTTATTACTTCAGATCATATTTTGTGTTATGCATAATTTTTTTGCTTCAATCACAGAATAAGTCATAAAAGAACTGCCCTGGAGGTAAGGGACATAATGGATGTGTGTCACTATGATAAAACAATGATATATGTATGCTGAAGGCAAAAGAAATCATCAGTTTTGTCAAGGGAGGTGATATGTAAAATGTCCAAACCTATGCATGTGTCATACGTGCCTTATTTTTGTTTCTAGTCTAGCTTGTTACAAGAACAGCAAAGCACACATACTTTGAAGAGGAGCAAGCCTAATGACCCACTCAGATTCCCCAGGGGTGGGGTGAATCTGCTATTGTCATACCTCCCTGGGACCCCTGCACCCATCTTTAGAGGAGCTGGGTTTGTGTGTAACCTGTGAATAGTCTAAAGAGAGAGATGGCACTATGTACAGTACTGTGCAGTCTTAGGCAGTCAAAGGAAATGTTTAAAGCTATTAATCCTAGTAATAAGGGTATATGTGCTCAGAACAAAAAACACAATTTAATATTATAACATGTAAATCCCTCACATGATGATAACTTGATGGACGCCTAGAAAAACACCACTTCAATTCCCAAACCTCTCCTCAGGGGCACCCCAGCCATTCCATGTATTTGTTACATTTTGCATCCAGCTTAATTAATTCTTTGATTTAATTAGTTTTAAAATGTCAATGAGGTGTTGATTAGCCGTAGGAGGTGGGGTAGTAAAAAACATGGCTATATTGGATGATTGAGGCAAATATTGCGGTGACTTTAGGAGAGGTTTTGAAATGGCTAAGCTGAGAGACTTTGACAGACATAACATCATAGTTTTACTATAATATGAAGATCATTTGAACATTATTTTTTTACACTGCCTAAGATTTTGCACAGTATTGTAGATGAGAGAGAGCCATGCTATGAGTTGGCAGACAGGACATGGGGAGGCCAGGAAATTGCTAATGGTCCAAAACCTTCAGTCCCGTGGGTCAGCTGGTCTAACATCCCCCCTGCCCCACCATGATCTGTCACCCATTTTTGGGCCTGCAAGCATATTTCTCGCAAATATAGATATTTTTTTTGGATGATTGGAGGTGTTACGCCCACGGGGGCAGGGGAGGACAGGTGTGGGTCCCCTAGCCCTGATTAGACGTCCTTAAGAAGGAGAGTACAGCACTAGGCAAACGCGAAGTATTGAGCCGATGTATAGAAGCCGTACTTTTCTTGTCTTTAGTCTCCCCGATCTCCCGTACCTTACCTTCCTGCCCGTTGTCGGATCCTTACCTTCTGTACCTTCCTCCCTCAGTCCAGCTCCCATCCCTAACTCACCTGCCCTGCTGAGTCCGGCGTCCTCCGTCCTCCTTCCCTCCTGTCAGTCCATCCTGTGCCTCTTCATGGGACTGATCTTCTGGCTACCGACCTACCTTTCCGGATACTGACAACGACCACCGCCTGCCGATTCTAACTCTGTCTGCCTGATTGCCGGCTCTAAAGACCCTCGGCTTCTCCCTGCTGCTCCAAGCGGCTGCGCCTTCCTTTAAGGAAGGTGCGGGGATTCCCCTTGCCTGCGCCTGTCAACCGCTCTTTACATTAAAGCTCCTGTTCCCTTGCATTTCTGGATCCGTGTCTCCTTCACTTTCCCCACATGACAGGAGGGAACTTTATTTCTAATTGTTGCAGCTATCATATGTATCACATTTTAAAACACTACTTTCTGCTAAGGGAGTCAATTCATGAGTACTATGTCTCTTTTCACAGTGCTCAAGAACAATCAGTTTCTGCTAAAAGGCTGGGTAGAATTGTCTCACATATTTTCTGATACAGGTTGTACAGTCTGACAAACAAATCTTTTAAAGTGTGTTCACAGGAAATGTAACTGGTGTAACATGCCCTTGTAACAGGTGAGGACAGCACTGACTAGTTGCAAGAGGGCTGACATTAACCTGTCTTCAAATGATGTTATCTCGTGATCGCTGAAGAACCAGATAATTGCATTCTCTATCACTAGTACACTTCAATATCAAAAGCTCAACATGTTTGGCTAGCAATAATTGTCTGCAGGATTGCCCTGATGCACAGCAAAAAGTGTCAGGCACTTGATAATCCATCCATCCATCCATTATCTCCCGCTTATCCGAGGTCGGGTTGCGGGGGCAGCAGTCTCAGGAGGGAAACCCAGACTTCCCTCTCCCCGGCCACTTCATCCAGCTCCTCTGGGGGAATC
>JAODKF010000046.1:37409-60729 GCA_026779585.1 Mormyrus proboscirostris | reverse complement strand
TTTCCCTGCTGAGACTGCTGCCCCCGCGACCCGACCTCGGATAAGCGGAAGTTAATGGATGGATGGATGGATGGATGATTAATAATAAACACTAAGGGAAAAATAGAAAACAAAAGAGCTTTAAAATCTGAAATCACTAATCTGCAGGATAGTAAGGGTCTTATAATTGAAAATGAAATTGATGGTTATTCAGTTCAATGATTGTTTTGCATGGGTATTCACTGTGGAGGACACTAGTAACATACTGACTCTTATTGTCATGCCCCCCTGCCCATGTATGGGCAATTTGAATTAGCTGCCTCAGAATACTGCCCATTAATCACGCAGGATTTAATCACAACATTTACTGCAGTCTGACATGAGGTATTGTTTCATGCGTTGAAAAATACTGAGCATTACTATCCCTGTCTCCTGTACAGCTACGTTCCGCCCTGCTAGCCCTGCCTGACCGTCCAGCCAGCCCCTCTCCATTACCCTCCTGCCCTTCCTCCCCTCACTCTTCCTCCTCGTGAGTTCCTCGTGTTCCCCGTCTATGTCCCTGGACAGATTTCTCAGTCATCAAACCCTAAGCCCAAAACCCCAACCTCGAACCCAGATCCCGATTCTACTCCTGCTATGGCTTTCTGACCTCCTGGATTTCGACCCTGCCTGTATGACCTAGTCTCTGTCTGAACCCTCTTGTTTGCCTCGCATAGCTTTGCCAATAAAGACTCTGCGATCTGTCCATCTTCAAGTCCAAAAGTGTTCGTCACAGAATACCTCTCTGCACCACAAGGACCCCACGGAGCTACAGACCCAGCTCCAAGGCACCCTGAACCAGATCGTGCAATTTACCAATCTCGTTCGGGAGATGCAGCAAGGGATGGCTGCCACTGCTCCCCTACCCACCACTCCTCCTCGGCATTCCTCCTCAGTTCCCATCACCATGCAGGTATAGCGGTGATCCAGATTCTTGCAGGGCTTTCCTGATGCAATGCAATACATCGACCACCATCAGGAACAGTTTCAGAGTGATGAGGATCGAGTTCACTTCGTCATCTCTTTGCTGGGTGGCCGTGCCCTGGATTAGGAGACCGCTCTCTGGTCTGACCATAGCCTGTTTCTTCAATCCTCCAGAGCTTTTCAAACCGTGTTCTCCAAAGTCTTTGATCACCCAGAGGTGGGAATAGTTACTCATGTAACTATTGTTGTAAAGAGGGAGCTGAGGCCAAAGGAGTCACTGCTCCTCTGCATTGAAAGGAACCAGTTGAGGTGCTTCAGGCATCTATCTAGGATGCATCATGGACAACTCCCTAGGGAGGTGTTTCAGTCATGTCCAAAAGGGAGGAGGCCCCCGGGCAGACACAGGACACACTGGAGAGATCTCACAGCTGGCCTGGGAACACGTTGGTATCGCCCTGGATGAGCTGCAGGAGGTGGCTGGGAAGAGGGAGGTCTGAAGTACGGACTGCTGCCCCCATGACCTGGGGCAAGTGTGTGTGTGTATACATAGATGTTGCTAGACCTCTTTTACTGGGGCACATGCTACAGTATGTATGTGCTGTGCCCCAATAAAGTCTCACATTCAGCTTTCAAAGTTCATATGGGTAATACAGAATGGGGGGGCCTGTGCCCCATGTGCCCCAGCAGAGCTTTAGATCTAGCAATGCCACTGTATGTGTCAGGGTCAACACCTGCCTGACCCACCCTCTAAACTTTCCCTACTTTGCCAGCAGCCATTGTTGGCCATTATACCCCCCCCCTCTTGCTTTTCAACCCTAGTATGTTTTCTCTATTCCCCAGACCCCATGTAGCTCAATGTGTTCAGTATGTGGCTTGGAGCCTAAGAACCCTCTGGGTATGGGTTCTAGACCAGTCTCACCAGTTTTGTTTGTTTTCTATTTTCCCTTAGTGTTTATTATTAGTTATCATTTCTTCGCTATTTTGAGTTAGTGTGCTTGTGCTCTATTTTATTATGTTCTACTTGTAATTGTTTAGTCCTATTCCTAGTTTTGGTGTTTATTAGAGTTCCCTTGTCCAGTGCTTATTTATTGTAGTTCATTCCACCTGTTTGCCTAGCTTCTTGATTATTCACATCTGCTCTTTGTTAGTCCTCAGTATTAGCATATTTAAGTATCTGCCTTTGTTAATTTCCTCAATCAGTCATTGTGTATATTGTTCTGTGTTTATTGCTCTGCCTGTTTTCTGAGTACTGTTCTCCCTAATGCCTGTTTCCCTTTATAAGGCGCTTGTGGTTCTGTTCTGTGTTCTGTGTTATTTTCTCCTGTTTACTTCTGACCCCTTGTGGTTCTTTTGTTTAGCATTTTACCCCAGTGTGTTCTGTTTTCTTTAATAAACCCCCTTCTGTCCTGGAGCCGCTAGTGGATCATTACTTCATTCTGCCTGCACCACGCCCCAAGTCTGTAACATGTATGTGTGTGTATGTATATAGTCTTGAGACACTTGCTTAATTCTGTAAAAATGTTGAAATTTAATTGGTTTTATAACAATGTTTAACACATCTCCTGCGCACACATTTTCTTTTTATTTAGTGCCATAATTTTTTGAGTGAAACATTCATTTCTGCCATTTTGCTGTTAATTGCAATTGTAGTCACTGGCTTCCAAATGGACAGTAAACATAAATGTTTGGTGTTTTATGTTATTGCAAAGGTGTTACTAATCAAATCTGCCTGAACTTCGTAAACTCAGGACAGCTGTTCAAAAGTAGCCTCATTAAATGTTTTTTCTTTATTTTTATTGTTTTCTACATAGTAGATTAATATTGAACACTTCAAAACAATGAAGAAACATATGTGGAATTATGCAGTAAACAAATGTGTTAAACAAACCAGAATATGTTTTATATTTCAGATTCTTCAAAGTAGCCACCTTTTGCGTTGATGACAGCCTTGCACAATCTTGGCATTCTCTCAACCAGATTCATGAGGTATTGACCTGGAAATGTTGGAAGTGTGCCTTGTCAAGAATTAATTTGTGGAATTTCTTGCCTTCTTAATATGTTTGAGACCATCAATTGTGTCGTGCAGAGGTGGGGTTGGTACACAGTGAATAGCCCTATTCAGCTACTGTTCTACTCAACATTATGGCAAGAACCACTCAACTAAAAGAGAAACTACAGTCCATCAATACTTTAAGACATGAAGGTCAGTCAATCAGAAAATTGCAAGAACTTTGAATGTATCCTCAAGTACAGTGGTGAAAACCATCAAATGCTGTGATGAAACTGGTACTCATGAGGACTGCCCCAGGAAAGGAAAACCTCTGCTGCAGAGAATAAGTTCATTAGAGTTACCAGCCTCAGAAATCACACATTAACAGCATCTCAGATTAGAGCCCACATAGATGCTTCAGAGTTCAAGTAGCAGGCACATCTCAACATCAACTGTTCCAAGGAAACTGTATGAAGCAAGCCTTCATGTTCGAATCGCTGCAAAGAAACCATTACTGAGGAAGAACAGCAAGATAAAGACGCTTGTTTGGGTCAAGAAACACAAGGAATGGACATTGGACAAGTGGAAATCTGTACTTTGGTCTGACCAAATTTAAGATTTTTGGATCCACCCACCATGTCTTTGTGAGATGCAGAAAAGGTGAGCGGATGGTTCCTACATGTGAGGTTCCCACTGTGAAGCATGGAGGAGGAGGTGTGATGGTGTGGGGGTGTTTTGCTGGTGGCACTGTTGGTGATTTATTCAAAATTCAAAGCACACTTAACCAGCACGCCTACCACAGCATTCTGCAGTGACATGCCATCCCGTCTGGTTTATGCTTAGTGGGGCCATCATTTGCTTTCAACAGGACAATGACCCAAAACCTCCAGGCTATATAAGGACTATATGACACAGGAAGGGGAGTGATGGAGTGCTATGTCAGATGACCTGACCTCCACAATCACCTGATCTAAATCTAAAAGATTATTTGAGATGAGTTGGATCGCAGAGTAAAGGCAAAGCAGCTAACAACTGCTCAGTACCTCCGGGAACTCCTTCAAGACTGTTGGAAAACCGTTCCTTGTACATACCTCATGAATCTGATTGAGAGAAAGCCAAGGGTGTGCAAGGCTGTCATCAACAAAAAAAGGTGGTTACTTTGAAGAATGTAAAATAGCAAACATATTCTGGTTTGTTTAACACTTATTTGTTTACTCCATAATTCCATGTGTTTCTTCATTGTTTTGAAGTCTTCAATATTAATGTACTAAAACAATAAAAATAAAGAAAAACCACTAAATGAAGTGTGTGTGTGTGTTTGTGTGTGTGTGTATACACACACACACTATTGTATAAATATTGTACCGCCAGCTCATTGAATGTCCTGGCAAGTAGCTGTATTTATTAGTGTAAATATCTGATATGCCCTCAAGTATCACATGTACCCTTACCTGTGTTGTATGTGTAATTCTAACATGCTCTTTACCTTGTGTGAGAGGAGAGAGGTAAAGAGCATGTGCTGATTATGGCATGTTGCCACACCTGCCATATGACAAACCACCTCAGAGATGAGACCTGAGTGCAGCCATGTGACAGGTGATACCTCAGCACCACACTAGTCCAAATGGACCAGCATAAGTTTTTTCCAGGGGCTGGAGTGCCAATCCTGCCACCAAACGGCAAATTGTTCCCTGCAAGTTGGCGGACATGCTTACAGGGCTGGATGTAAACATCATACCCAGGATGAAACAGTTGCAGGTTAAGAGCTTTGCTCTAGGGCCCAACGTCAGTAGAATCATTCCAAGCCACGGGATTCAAACCAGAAACTTGCCAATTACTGGCATAGATCCCTAGCCTCAGAGCCACCCAGTGTCGGAACAACTGGACACAAGGCCCTGGGGTAAAACACCGATTGGGCCCCCCTCCCCTCCCCTCCCCTCCCGTGCACACACACACACACACACACATGTTTTAAAGTGTGGGTGCAAGAACACAAAAAACTTAACGAGTGAATTCGACTGCCCCTCACAAAAACTGTAAAGTGTTAGTGGCTAAATTGCATTTTCTACGCCGTTTCAGACAGGATGAGAATTGTTTAGCTATGCCTAGAAAACAACATTGTTACCAGTATGGAGACCATCAGAGTTTTACCAAGGACAAAAATTCCACCTTCAGCTGCCTGTCTATCTCATCCATTCCTGTTGCAAAAATTACAGTGTATTGTCTAAATGAATAGTGTATAGGTTAATTAGTGTGTACGTACCGTCTTTCTCATTCTCATAATGCATCCATGCCTCCAGGTATAGCCAATTCAAATGTCATGTAGCCTAACTTTTTATACAATTTGTACAGCACAGAATCATTAACCTACTTTAACGCATTTATTTATACAACCTCATATTTCCCACATTTTGACATCAGTGATGCAGTGAAGATAGTCTCTTTATTTCTTGACGCCAATCTTCCCCATTAATCCGGGCTTGGGACCGGTGTTCTGTCGAGTTGAGTTACATTGTTCAGTTAGGCTACTGTAATGCTAATGGATAGCCCTAACCATAAACCTTGCCCTAACTTTAACCTTAACCCCCCAGAAACCCCTAAACCCCTTACTCTAACCCTGACCCAAACCCAAACTCCTAAAATCTATCCCCAAACGGTGGAACTGCACATGTGCAAAAAGGCTCGATAGTACGTCTCGATAGGTAGCTCAACTCGTCAGAACACCGGCACCTATTTGAGCTGGCTTGCTCCCTTAAGTGGCTGGGTTAGGCTAAACTATATACATATTTACAAAGACTACAATAAAACATCCTGAAATATGCAGTCTAACAAAACACAGTTTAAAGAAGGTAGCCTACCTGGCGAAATTGCAAACAAACAAATTAAAAGGCCCACAGCATATAATCGGGCTATATACAGTTGTCAGATGGACGAGGACGTTACACAGCCTTTAGATCCTACCCATCATGCACTGCAGTTTTTTTGCAAATTCCTCAAACGGAAAACTATTAAATACAAAAGAAACAGCTTAGTTTGACTTCAAAACATTACTATGTATTATATTTTAAGTTGGGGGCGACATGGTGATGCAGTGGTTAGCACTGTTGCCTCACACCTCTGGGACCTGGGTTTGAGTCTCTGCCAGGGTTACATGTGTGTGGAGTTTGCATGTTCTCCCTGTGTCGTCGTGGTGTTTCCTCCGGGTACTCCGGTTTCCCCCCACAGTCCAAAGACATGCTGAGGCTAATTGGAGTTAATAAATTGCCTGTAGGTGTGCATGTGTGAGTGAATGGTAACAGTGTGTGAGTGTGCCCTGCAATGGGCTGGCCCCCTGTCCAGGGTTGTTCCCTGCCTCGTGCCCATTGCTTCCAGAATAGGCCCCAGACCCCCCGTGACCCAATAGGATAAAGCAGGTTGGAAAATGAATGAATGAATATTTTAAGTTTGTCGTACGGATTTTACAGGTTTTTTTTCTTCTAAAAATTAAAAATTACACCATATCCCCACCATAATAAGAATGTATATAAAAAATGACATATATATAAAATCGCAAGTCACAAATGTGATCTTAGTAATGTGTTCTAGCTGTGAAGAGCTTGGGAGAAATATCATGATACTTGTGTGTATTTATTGTAGGGAAGGGTCTTCTTTTGGCTGGGGGAGGGCCCGGGCTCAGGGATGGTGGCCCCACCCACCCTGCCTTTAGCTCCGCCCCTGGAGCCACCACTCCACCCACCTTGTGTGAGCCTTCCTGTTGTTTGTGTAAGCACATTTGCATGCCATGGGAGTGTTGCTGTGCTGTGTCTTAAGTGTGGTCCTTTTTAGTACTATATACCAGCAACTTTGTGCAATTCTGCACCTTCTCGTGCTTGTTCACTGCCACCATCGTGATATATCGATCTGCCCGCTGTCAAAATATATAATAACACTATTATTGATCTCGTTGGGGAAATTCTCTTTTCACCTACCCCATTTTGTTCTTCATGACAGCCTGACACATTGGTGAACGCAAGTTTGGCAGTGAAAGGCAGCCTGCTGCAGCGGCACCCATGGAGCTGGGGGTTAAGGACGTTGCTCAAGGGTCCACAGACATTACTACTCTGCTAAAGGTGGTGACCTTTCAATTGCAAAACCATTTATTCTTGCCGACCAGCTACCACATTGCTGCAGAGGCTCATGTATCATTCTACACAGTTCTATTGATCACTGCTTTTTTGGTATTTGCCTTAATGTGCTCTAGGATTTCTTTATTGGTGATTCTTTCTGTTGTTGGGATGCACATCAGTCTCAAAGACAGCTGTCTTCTTTCTCTGTCTTCTTGATTGTTCAAGTCTCACAGTTATAGGTTGCTATGGGGAAGAGGATCGTGCTGACTAACTTGGCTTTTGTTGCAGTGCTGATATATTTACTTTTCTTAATGCTCATCATTGCATTCCGTCCAAGGGCTAATCGTGTTTCAGGTGCTGTGGGATACGGATACGACATCTGAAAGACGAGTAGTCATAAACATAGGCATGCAAATTGCAATGGAGATGGAATGTAGTAATTCACTAATAATTACTTCCAAGTAGAGGAGCCTGATGGCTTAAGGATAGAAGCTCCTCTTGAGTCTCTCTATTTCAGCTATCAGACAATGTAGGCATTTTCCTGATATCAGCTGAACAGGCAGTTACTGGGATGGGAAGAGCTCTTAATGTTCCTGCAGCAGCTGATGTAGGTGTCACACAGAGAGGGGAGAGCGGATCTGGAGGTGTATTCTGCCAAGCAGATCACTCCATGCAGACCTTTGCAGTCCTGAGCGGTGCAGGATGCAATGTTCATAGACAGGATGCTCTCAATATCACCTGTGTAGAAAAATTTTAGGATTGCTGGGCAGAATTTTTTCTGGAGAAAGTCTTGCTGGAATACAGTTTTGTTGCTCTCTGTCATTGCAGTTACAATTTTCAGGGGATTTGGAATCTGATCAAATATACATTTTTAGGTGTAGATTTCCATCTATATAATGTTTTCGTGAAGCCGTAATAAGATCCATCAAACATCAGATAGAGTAAATAAGAACAAATATATTGAACCTGTTCACAAGGATGAGCCTCTAATCATGTCACCCTTCTCCTTGCTGTCACGTTGTAGTGCTGTTTCAATTTTGGTATGATTTGTCTCAAAATTTGATCACATCCAGATCTACACCCTTACAACATGTCTGCAAAGGTTGAGAAATATCTATACAGCAATTTTAGAGTTACTGTGTTCATAGTACGAAGTGTCTTGTACAGGTACTGTTTTCCTTTGCTGCCACACAAGGTCAAATGTCACCTGCCTTCACCCTTCTCTTCACTGCCTCTAAGTGGCGTTGCTTCAATTTGCTGTCTTAAAATGTACTTATTTCCGTTCTGCCCCTCCCCCCTAAAATTCCACTGTAAAGTTTGGAAAAGACCTGTCAAAAACTTTTTGAGTTATCCTCTTAATGAGATCAAGTGTTAAAACTGCCCTTTTTGCTATTACTACATCGCACTGCTTCAGTTTTGGGATAGTCTGTTTCAAAATCTAATCAGTTTTGGTTCCTTAGTCATAGAGCACCTTGAAAAGAATCTGTCAAGTACTTTTTGAATGATCACCGTACATAACAAAGTAGAGCCCTGGCAGACTGGTGCTAATATATATTCCTCGAAGTCTGGGGAATACAATTAATGACAAAGAACAAGATAAAAATGAACAAATGGAACGACATGCTGGTGAAAAAACCAGAGAGGTAAAGGTTAATAGCAAGAGAGAGGTAAAGGTTAATAGGAATGAGCTGGCTCCTAGAAAGACAAGCAATGTGAACAGACCTTTGGTGGCAAGGTTCCCTTTCAGGGTGAGCCATTACTTGTCTTTCAGGCATCGTTGCTTTATCTTGCTGAAACAATGTCATAGTGTGAATAAGGGCAGCCCTTTACAAAAAAGGTTTTGCACTTACAGTGAGACACCTTGCAGTCCATTCCTTTGTTTACACATAAGGACTATATTACTATTTTCTAATTGTCAGACACAGAGTTAATTGTAAAAGCGGCCATGCAGTGAAGATGCAAGTTCATCCATATATCTCCGGCCTGCAGAACATCTGTGACATGCATTTCCCATCAAGTAACAGGCTCCCTGCTTACTACAGCTGGTGTTCTTCCTCCTAGGGATACTGCTTAATTATTAAACAGCTCTATATATTCATTACTCAATGTCCATCAATTCCACTGCTGGGATCTGAACCCACCACCTAACTTCTCTGGTTCTGATCTGGTTCCATAGTCATTACCCTACCCCTGTGTTCTCTTACTTCGCCTCAGTCCTGACATAAATATTAAATGTTGATGCAGATAAAAAGAATGGAAGCTCAGAATTCTGGTTCTGTCAGATTACTGGGCAAATCATAGCAAGCCTCTCGCTTTACATAATTTATCACTGCAAACTGTGTGGGAACAGTAGCAGTTTATGGGTGTGCAGAAGTACTGGCAGCATAAATACATAAATAGCACCTTAAAAAAGCAATGTAAAAAAGTCACATTTAAATACTTGACTGCCCCTGCTCCTAAGCATAGCATGTTGTGTTATGAAATGCCAGGCGGGAGCAGCCATATTTCACTCTGTCTCTCCAGGCGGTCATTAGGGCAGAGCAGGGAACAGACCTACTTCTGGAAACCTCATACTTTATTGTGGGAGTGGCCAGGGTACTCCTTCACTGGCTGTGATAGGTTGATCTTTTTATGTGTTCCATGGACTGGGGGTAGACTGTATCTTGGCACTTGGCAATACTGCACCATATCACACACAGTTAGTCTCTTCAGGAAGTGCCACACCCATTAGGGGATTTTGGCTAAAGGAGAGAGAGTATTTTATTAATCCCTTACAGGGAAATTCTCTTGTTACAGCAAAATTCACAACACCCTATAACATACATGACAACAGGAATGTTTTAAAAACAGCAGCAGTTGAGGCACACAGAGCCGGCCATGCCAGAGGTGCACTGCTGGACCCCAGAATCTGTGGACTGGGATGTTTTCAAAGAGTCCTCGGAAATCTGGACGAGTATGCCACAGTGGTCACAGGCTTCATCGGGAAATGTGTGCATGACTGTGTACCCACAAAGTCTGTACGCATATTTCCCAACCAGAAGCGCTGGATGTGTGCTGAACTTCGCAGGCGGAGCGCAGCAATGCATTTCACTCCGGAGATACACAGTCATGCAAAAAGAGCAGGTATGATCTCCGAATCTTCAGATCTCCGGTTGTGGCAGGGTATTCAGCTGATCACGGACTACAAACCCCGGACACACGCGGCCACAGCTACCGCCGCTTCACTCCTGGACGAGTTGAACGTGCTTTTCGTTCGCTTTGAGCTTGCTAACATCTACAAGCCCGTGCTCCCCCCACAGTGCCGCAAGACTCCAGCCTGAGGCTCTCCGAGGATGACGTGAGGAAGACTTTTTCCCAGCATTCATAAAGCATCCGGCCCAGACGGAGTCTCAGGTTATGTTTTAAAAACATGTTGCCACCAGCTAGCTGCTGTCTTTACTGATATTTTTAATACATCCCTGAGAGTTTCATCTGTCCCCACCTGCTTCAAGCACACAGCCATCATCTCTTTCCCTAAGAAAAATAAAGTAGACTGCCTTAATGATTACCGCCCAGTAGCACTTACTCCCATAGCCATGAAGTGCACATCAAGGACTTCATCGATGACAGTCTGGATCCCTGCCAGTTTGCCTGCCGTAGTAACAGGTCCACGGAGGATGCCATCTCCATAACACCACCCTGTCTCATCTGGAAAACAAGAACTGTTATGCCAGGTTGCTGTTTCTGGACTACAGCTCTGCATTTAACACTGTCATCCCACCCCAGCTCATCACAAAACTTTTCATTCTGGGGCTTAGCTCTTCACTGTGCAACTGGGTACTGGATTTCCTCACCGACAGACCACAGACATCACCATCAACACTGGAACCCCGCAGAGCAGTGTGCTGAGCCCCCTGCTTTACTCTCTACACTCATGACTGTGTAGATAAGTACAGCTCTAACACCATCCTCAAGTTTGCTGATGATACCACCGTAACAGGTTTGATCAGCGAGGACGATGAGATGGCCTACAGGGAGGAGGTCAGGCTCCTGGCAGAATGGTGTCAGGATAAGAACCTCACCCTCAGCGTTAACAAAACTACGGAGATGATTGTGGATTTCCGCAAACAGGCAACAGAGCACAGCCCCATGTATATCGGAGATGAAACTGTGGAGTATGTCAGCAGCTTTAGGTTCCTCGCAGTCACCCTCACTGATGACCTTGAATGGTTAAGTCACACTGCAGTAATAGTCAAGAGAGCACAACAACGCCACTACTTCCTCAGGAGACTGAAGAAAGCCCGGATGTCCCCCACAATCCTGTGCAGATTCTACAGGAGTATGGTGGAATCCATCCTGACAGGATGCATCACATCCATATCAGAAGGATATGTCCATTCCTTTCCACACAGGCTACCCAGATACTTGTTCAGTCTCTCGTCGTCTCCCGTCTTGACTACTGCAACTCACTGCTAGCGGGTCTACCACTGAGTGCCATTCGCCCCCTCCAACTGATTCAGAATGCAGCTGCTGGACTAGTGTTCAACCTTCCCAACTTCTCCCACACCACTCCTCTGCTGCGCTCACTACACTGGCATGTACATACTACACTGCATAAGGGGCCTGTGAGTGTGTGTCCTATGTCAGGCCCCATCCACTCTCAAGCCCCTAAGTCATTTTCGTTCGAACGACAGAATAGATGTCGACTCGCGATAGATTACGACTTTCTGACTGCCGCTATAGAATCCATCTTGTCGTGCATATAATTCTTACAACGTGTTAGTTATGGCTTAACAGTTTAAAAATTAATCATCACATCGAAATACACGTGTCACTGCTCAGCGATGCACGGAGTGCTGACAAAGGCATCGGAAGCCAGGAATCGGGGAACACGGGGTTTAATCACAAGAGAAGCAGGTAAAACGAGGGTTGACATTACACCTTGACAATACAATGACCGGACCAGGGAAACATACTGAAACGTGGACTAAACACAATGGACTAATAACAACAAGTTGGAACAGCTGGTGAACATGGGGATTCCACACGGGGCACACTGGAGGAGCAGGGCATGGCACACTGGAGGAGCAGGGCATGACAGAACCCCGCCCAAAGGCGCGCACACCGGGGAGCGCCTAAAGGGAGCGACACGACGGAGACCGGGACATAACCTGAAAAACAAGAGCAAAAACACATCAACGGGGCGCAGGGAACAAGATAGACACGCAGAACAGACACAGAGACAGCAACTCAGACAACAACTGACAAACCACAGGAAAAGAAAACAGGCACAGGGGCAACACTGGAGACACAGGGGGAACATCAATGGCAGGAACGAAGGGGCCAGGAGTGAATGAAGGAGAAACAGGAGGATGAGGAGCAGACACAGGGGGCACAAAGGGACCGAAAGGCACAGAGGGACCAGGGGTGAACACAGAGGGCACAAAGGCAGGGGGCAAGCAGGCAAAAGGCAGGGGAAAACGGAGAGCCGGAGGGAATCCCGACAGGCGAGGGGCGGAAGCTGCAGGGGCAGCAGGCGACCGCGAGGCCGAAGCCGGAAGGACCCTTGGCGAGCGTGAGGAGGGAGCAGGAGGGAATGACGACGAGGCTGAGGAGGAAGGCAGATGGACTGACGGGGGGGAAGTCACAGGGAGAGGTCTGGGGGCAGTCAGGGAGATCCCCGAGGGGTCCCACTCCAGCTCCTCCTCCTCTGACTCCACTATGGAGGGAGGAGAGTTGGGTCGGCAGTCCGGGACCTCCATGGGGACAGGGGCCTTGGGTGGTGGTGTCTCAGGCCCCACAGGGAGCTCGAGCATCGCTGGCACAGGAACCACAAGGGGCGACAAAACAGAAGGCACCAGAACCTCGAGCGGTGCAGTGAGGGATGCCTCAGGCACAGCCGACTCAGCACCAGCAGGGGGTGGCATGAGTACTTCTGGAATCACTGGGGGCTGAGCAGGGGCCTCAGGAGATGCTGCAGGGACCTCGGGGGGAGCAATCACCCTTGGCATGGGGATCACGGGGAGCTGATCGAGGAGCACAAGAGCCACGGGGAGCTGAGTGGGGAGCACAGGAACCACGGGGGGCAAAGCTGCAGGCACTGCAGGCACAGGAACCACGGGGGGCGAAGCTGCAGGAACCACAGGCACAGGAACCATGGGGGGCGAAGCTGCAGGAACCGCTGGCACAGGAACCACGGGGAGGGCTGTCCGCTTCCGGAACTTAGGGACCTGGGGGATAGCGTCCAAAATGGACCTGGTCCCTTTAAGGGTCAGGTGTGTCCCGGGAAAGGGGCGTGCTGCCGATCCGGGCAGCGAAGCGGCAAGCAGACTGTCTGGGCAGATGATAGCAGGCGCAAACACTGCCGGGTTTAGAACAGGGAGTGGGTCCTCCCGACACCCAGCAGGGGGAGCAGGGGGAGCAGTGGAGAGCGAGACAGCCCCTACAAAGACCTCCTGCACTTCTTCCTGTCTCCGTCTTCTCCACTTCTTTTGAAGCAGAGTTTGGGGTGCATCAGGTGGCTCTGACAACGGACCGAAAGGTAAACCGCAATCGATGGCTACCTACATAAATACAATGGACTAATGACAACAAGCTGGAACAGCTGGTAAACACAGGGATTCCACACGGGGTTGATGAGGGGGTGTGGCACACGGGAGGAGCGGACGAGCGGTACATGACAACGCGTGTATTGAACTCCTCTCCTTACTACCTTAAAAAAGTCCTAAGACTAGTGCTCGGTCACATAATAAAGTCAGTCAAGGACTGTTATACTGTACTCTGTTGACATTCTTTTAGGTTTGAAAAATAATCAGCTTTCCTTTTGCTGTTTTGTGAGAAAAAAAAAAAATATTTAAAGCAACATAGTTTGTGTCCTGCCCTACTTATCTGCTCCTCCCGTGTGCCACGCCCCCCCCATTAAACCTGTGTGGATTCCCCGTGTTCACCAGTTGTTTCTGATTGTTGTCATTAGTCCACATGTATTTAAGTCTGCGTTAGGTATATTTCCATTAGTCCGGTCATTGAAGTCTTGAGTCAGTCTGGTGGTTTGCCTTACATATTTCTTCAATAAATCCCTAGTTATCTGCACCATAGCCTCCCTGGTCTTGCTTCTCCGGCCGGTGCGTGCGACAGTATGTATATAGCTAGAATGTTAGTTTTTCTTGTAGAAATTTAAATGAATTCTCATCGGCTCCTTAGAAAAAAATGTTTAACATAGTAAAAATATTGTATTATAGCCAGTACCAAAGCAGAATTGTTATATTTATTGGCAAACTTTTATTTAAATTAGGTAATTAGGCAACTATTGCAACTTCACATTATATTATTGTCTTCACACAATTAGGGAGGTCCCTGAGGGGTCCCACTCAAGCTCCTCCTCCTCCAAGAGGGAAGGAGCGGTGGTCAGACAGTCCGGGACCTCCTCTGGGACTGAGATTGGTGCTATGGGCACCGGGGCAGGAGTCACAGGCAGCGCCAGGACCTCGGGCAGTAGCCGGAGGCGGGGCCTTAGGCTGAGCAGCAGCTTCGGGCGGCGCAGCAGGAGGCGGAGGCCTAGCAGCCTCGAGCAGCTCAATGGGCTTTAACTTGGTGCTGGAGTGAAGTAGCAGTGATGTCCGGGGTGAGCCCTGCTGGTCTAGGGAGAGGCTCATCCCATTGGAGGGCGAACAGCGAAGCTGTGGAGAGATAGGCTGTCCTGAGTCAAATTGACAACGCATCCTCGGGACTCCTCTCCTGCTGCTGCTTTCTCCTCTTCTTTCTCCCTCTTCGATCAGCTGGGAACGGTGAAGCGGCGGCCACTTCGGTGAGAACGGAAGCCTGGTCTGCAATCTCCCCGCTTGTCAGTGTGATCAGCTGAAACCGTTGCTCAATAATAAGCTCTGCAGCCAACAGAGATTTTCGCATACCTCGTCGAGAGGGTACGCGCTTCCGGTAGCAGGTATCTCGCTCAGGAGGGTTCCACTCTGGCTGGCTAGCTCCCGTGTCTCTGGGTCCTCCCGAACCTCGGGCTGGGACAGCCAGTACACCACCTCTTGTAGCAGACCGAGGCGCTGGTCCTCGATCTACGAAGGCGTTTGTTGGAGATCCGTGATTCTGTTATGTTCGCTGGTTGGTGAACAAGCAGGAAGCGGGGAGGGACGAGGCAGGCAGGCGAGAATGCAGGAAAGCGGGGTTTAATTCAGGGAACAACAGGGCAGACGGCAACGAATATTACATCAATAACAAATCTGGGGAAACTAACTCAGACACAAGCTAAAACACACATGACAAGCTGAAAATCGGGAATCACAAACGGGAATTAACAAGACGTAACAAGGGAGGCGTGGCACACTGGAGGATCAGACGAGCAGGTCATGACAGCATAGCTGAAATAATAATAAGTTTGATTTATATAGTACCTTTCACAATTCAGATTTATAGGAAGAGAAAGAACAACAGTCAAGTATTGATTTTAGGAGAGAGTTCCATAGTTTGGGTGACATGGCACTGAAGGACCTGCCGCCCATGGTAGAAAGTCTAGTGTGTGGAATACCAAGGAGATTATTATCAGAGGACCTGAGAGATCGAGAGGGTGAGTAGGGAGTCAAGAGTTCGCTGAGGTAACCAGGAGCAAGGTTATGCAGAGCTTTATAAGTGATTTATAAGTAATTTGATTCGAGACTGAACTGGTAACCAGTGTAGCTGAGACAGCATGGGTGTGATGTGAGCTGATTGTTTTGTGTGAGTGAGAACTCTAGCAGAGTTCTGAATATACTGAAGCCTTTGAATAGATTGTGCAGGGACGTCAATGAAAAGCGAGTTGCAGTAGTCAATACAGGACGTGATAAAAGCATGAAGTTTGGGCATCAGTACTGGACAGAAATGGGCATATACAAGCGATGTTATGAGGTGAAAGAATGCAATTTTGGAGAGGGATTTTATATGTAGATCAAAGTTGATTGTAGAGTCAAATAGTATGGCAAGATATTTGATTACTGTAGCAGGTTTTACAGGGACAAAATCAGAAAAACAGAGAAACTAGAGGATTTAGATACTAATGATTTTAGACCAACAAGTAAGACTTCAGTTTTGTCGGTATTGAGTTTGAGAAAGTTTACCTGCATCTAAAGTTTTAAATCAGAGATGCAGTCAGTGAGCTTATTGTGAGGGGAGTCAATGGAGAAGTGTGTACTGAGATATAATTGAATACCATCTGCATAACAGTAAAAGTTAAGGCCATATCTTCAAATGGTCTGACTAATGGCCAGGATGTATATTAGGAAGAGGACAGGCCCAAAACTGATCCCTGAGGGATCATCTGTCTTTGTCCCTGATACCAGCATCGGTTAGGGTTAAAGTTAGGCAGGTTGGCTCTTGCTGTTCTGAGGATGGCTTTATCACCAGATCTGAAGGCTGTGTCTCTAGCTTTTAACATCTGCCGGACCTCTGCAAACATCAATGGTTTGTTAGACACAGTAACATAATCAGTGGATTTGCTAATATAGACAATTACAATTGCTGTGTACTCCTCCATGTCAACACAGCCATCCTGAGTGGCTACCTCTTTGAACACTAACCAGTCTGTGTACTTGAAACAGTCCTGGAGTACTGAGACTGCTCCCTCGGGCCACACTTGGGCACTTAAATGCCAACCACAAATTCTAGCCAGTCCAAGAGAATATTATGGTCCACAGTATCAAATGCTGCAGTTAGATCTTGTAACACCAACAAAGACAAACAGCCATGATTAAAAGCTTTGACTAACACTGTTTCTCTGTTATGGCTTGGTCTAAACCCAGACTGATATACTGTAATTAGCATAACTTTTCTTTAGGAAAGAAGACAACTATGATGAGAACCTCATGATGAATAACAACTTTTTCCATAATCATTGAAATGAAAGGAAGATTTGAGATAGGTCTATAATTTCCTAAACCATAATGCCTGGTTTCTTGAGAACAGGTCTAATAACAGCTGTATTAAAAACTTTTGGAACATATCCAGGTCCAAGAGATAAGTTTAACAGAATAGTGCTAATCAGTGGTGCAATCTCCTTAAGCAGTTTTGTAGGACTTGGGTGTACAAGGCTAGTAGAAGATTTGCAGTAGGAAATGAAGTTCAAAAGTCCTTATTTTACAAGAAAACATTCAAGTCATTCAAAGATGTCATTATCAGTACTAATAGGATTAGCAAGAGACTGGTAGCTATATGTAGCTACAGATATGTTCCAGATGGTCTATCAAATCTAAGTTATTTTGCCAGTAAAAATGTAATAAAGTCACCAGTCCTAAGAGTTTTCTTAGTGTATTTCAAACATTAACAGGAATTGATCTGAAAGCAGAGGACTAGAGGGACAGATAATAACTTGGAACCATGCAATTGAACAGTTACAACCTAAACTCAGATACAAGCTAACGAGAATTTGTAAATGTACCTCTGAATTGGACTTACCTTCTTAGCCTGGTAGTAATGATAACACAGGATGCCAACAAACATCTGATAACAGCAAATTAGCAAAGATTTTTCATTAGCATATTAGCATTTTGATGGTTTAGACTTTTCTGAGGACGAGGCTCCTAATGGCTTTCCCTCTAACCCCTTTATGATGCATGCAGCCTTCCTGTGGGTGGCTGCAGCAGAGCTACTCTGTGGAGTGTGAGGATATCATGTCAAAACCATGGGAGAGCTAATGGGGTCAAGCCTTTTGGGGATCAGAGTTGGTGTGGTGCCGAGGTATTGCCTGCTGCATGGTGCCACTTGGGTCCCAGTTTCAGGCGGGCCATCCAGGTAGGTCCATGGAAAGTCTTGTCTCTCCAGCAAGATGATGATTTTTCTCTGCTATCGGGGATCTTTTTAAAGTCTGCATTTCAGTGGTGGCACTCTCTGAGGTACGCAGATCGCACAGTGGCCAAATCTCTGTAGGTGGGTACACCTATTTTTGGTCTGGCCGCTCAGATGGCTGCCATACTCTTGGAATAGCTATTACTGTTGTGAATCGGGTCTTCCCGATGATATCTGATGTCATTCCTTTCAACAAGTGTATTATGAGGCTCAGGCACTCCTTGGGTGTCTTCTCTGTTGTGTCTGTGTATGTTCTGACCACGGTGAGTGCTGTCTTAAACATTTTACTCACAATTTCGCTCATTAGCCGATGGGTGTCCATAAGGTGACTCTCCTTTAGTCATGGGTGACTTCACTGGCACTGACAGGGCTGGCTGTGAGAATTGTATTAGTCCCTATGGGTCTGGAGAACAGGGTGAGAGGGATTCCATGTTCCTTGACTTTGTGAAAAGTTAGGGGCTACGGATCACTGGATCTTGGTTCCAACACCCTGAGCTGCATCATTGGACTTGGTAATCCAGTACTGGTACAGTAGTGTTGCGAAGGAGATTGAATACATCCTCGTGGACAGATGCTGGAAGCTCCTGCAGAACTACAGGGTATACAGAATTGCCTAGTTTGTGAATCCTGAACAGACTTGTTGTTACTCTGAAGATTTAACTTTCATCCAGTAGGCTACTACCTGCTAGGAAAATGAGGCTGGACTTAGCCAGACTCTAAGATCAAACTGTTTCCAGCGTTCCAAGAAGCAGGTCTTTCATCTTGCTGGGCACCATGGATATTATCAAGAGGATTTGCAGTGCAGGACTTGGTCGCAACTACAGTCTGTGGTGAATCAGCTTGGGGTAGGGAAGGCCACAGGGATCTGTGGTATCTGTGATGAACTTCTCCAGGCTGGTGGTAAGGCTGACCTCCTGGCATTGCAGGCAATCTTTGCTTCAATTTGGGAATTAGGCATCATCCCAGATGATTGGAAAACAGGACTTGTAGTCCCTACCTGGAAAGGGAAGGGTGATCGGCTTGATTGCGGCAACTATAGAGGGATAACACTGCTCTCAGTGCCAGGTAAGGTTCTTGCTAGGGTCATTCTTAACAGGATCTGCGATCACTTACTCACAGCTTGCTGTCAACAACCAGATGAGTCTGGATTTATGCCTAAGAAGTTTACCATGAACCACATCTTGGCACTGAGTGTTCTCATCGAGCACTAGCGTGAGCATTGGCAGAAGTTCTTTGCAGCCTTTGTTGATCTTTGTAAAGCCCTTGACTCAGTTGATCGAGTTGCCCCATGGGACATCCTGAGACTTTGCAAGATCCCTCTGAACATAAGAAATTCACAAATGAGAGGAGGCCATTCAGCCCATCAAGCTCATTTGGGGAGAACTTAACTCATAGCTCAGAGTTGTTAAAATCTTATCTAGCTCTGATTTAAAGGAACCTAGGGTTTAAGCTTCCGCTACACTAGCAGGAAGACTATTCCATACTCTAACTACACACTGTGTAAAGAAGTACTTCCTCAAATTTGTTTTAAAATGTTCTTCCACTAATTCCCTCTTATGGCCACGAGCTGCTGGATGTCATGGCTGGCTTGTACACTGGTACTGTGAGAGCTGTGCAGAGTGGAGGGAGAACCTCTGTATTTTTTCCAGTTGATTCTGAGGTTTGCCAGGGATGTGTTCTTGCTCCTACTCAGTTCAATGCTTGTATGAACTGGGTGTTGGGAAGGGTCATGGGGTCCAGCAGTTGTGGGATATCTGTTAGTGAAGAGTGATTTTCTGATTTACAGAGTCAATGGAGGCTCTGATTGGGGCTCTTGAGAGACTGAGCGAGGAGTCTGAGCATCTGGGATTGTGGGTGTCCTGGATAAAGACTAAGATCCAGGCCTTTATTAACTTCTTAGGCACGGCCTAAGTATCTGTCTGTGGGGAGAATATTGACTTTGTTCAGAGATTTACTTACCTCAGCAGCAACATTCATGTCTCTGGTGAATCTTTCTATGAAGTCAGCAGACAGACTGGGAGAGCATGGGGGGTCATGAGGTTACTGGAAAGAAGAACGAAGGTCCAAGTCCTGTTGCCCCCCATCTTTCTGTATTCCTGTGAGACATGGACTATCCAGTGATCTGAGATGAAAATTGGACTCCTTTGGTACTGTGTCTCTTTGGAGAATCCTTGGGTACCACTGGTTTGACTTTATGTCGAACAAGTGGTTGCTGGAGGAGTCCTCAATGAGGCATATTACCTACATTGTGAAGGAGCATCAGTTATAGCCCTACAATCATGTTGCACATTTCCCTGAAGATGATCTGGCTCGCAGGATCCTCATTGCTGAGGACCCAAACGGCTGGACCAGGGCGAGGGTATGCCCAGGTAACACCTTGCTGCCGCAGATGGATGGCTATTTCCAGAGAGTGGAACTGGACCATGTTTTTACTAGAGGGATTGCCAGCTAGGATCCTGAGGAATTTCGCCATGTGGTAGGTGTGGCAACACGTTGCATCAGCGTATGCTCCCCATCCTGACCTGACTCCAGTTTCCCCCACAGTCCAAAAACATGCTTAAGTTAGTTGGAGTTACCAAATTGTCCATAGGTGTGCTTGTGAGTGTGCCCTGTGATGGGTTAGCTCCCCATCCTGGGTTGTTCTCTGCCTTATGCCTGTAGCCTCTGAATAGATTCCAGTGCCACTGCGACCCTGAGTGGGACCAGCTATTACAGAAAATGATGGATGGATGGTATTGTAAATACTGCCCATCCCTGTTTGTGGGAACCATCCATTCATTTCTATGAGCAATGCTAATCCCAACAATGATAACCTTAACCTCTACTCAGCCATAACCTTAAGCACAAGTAACCAAACAAAAGACATGACATTTTGGGGCCTTTTTTCATTGCAAACACATACTTTTACAAAATCCAGTTTCCCTTTGTGGGTGTGTGAAACAAATGGTCCTCACAACATCAAAATAGCAGGATTTTATCATATTGCGGGGACATTTTGTCCCCACAAAGTAATATATACATGCCCTCCCACACACACTGAGATAATGGTGCGTCCCATTTGCCCTCGGAACTCAGATTCCGAGTTTTAAAGCTGGAAGTGACAACATGCATGCTCCTGTTTCTCTGAGATCTGAGAAATATCTGACAGCACAAAGGATCCTGAGTTCAGAATCCAAGATGGCCCCGCCTCCACCTGCTGCCCCGCCCAAGGTCCCACCTCTGCCTGCTGCTCTGCCCAAGGTCCAGCCTCTGCCTGCTGCTCCGTCCGAGGCCCCATCTCCGCCTGATGGTCCGACTCCGCCTAAGGTTCCTCTGTTTCCACCTCCTGCTCCACCCGTCCTAGCTCCCGTGACACCAGTCCCTGAGGAGTTCCTGACCACTGCTCCTTCCCCTTTGGAGGAGGAAGAGCTTGAGTGGGACCCCTCAGGGACCTCCCTGATGGCCCCACTGGACCCCTCTAGGGGACTGATTGCCCCAGCACAGTGGATCCTGGCCAGATTGGCGCCTGTTTGGTGTCCCTGTAGGGGAGGGGACACCTACACAGGGATCAGGTCCCACCTGCCCTACCCACTGGCTCACCCTCGCTCACCTTAGCTGGGGCTTGGGGGGTCCTCGGTCCCGCCTCCGACGCCTTGTCAGTCGCCTGTGGGTTCCCCTGCTTCAACTCCTCGGTTGCCTGCGGGTCCCCCTCCTCCATCTCTTCAGTTAGCTGCACATTTGCCGGTTGTGGTTGAGCTGTCGCCCGCCACGGCTCCGCCTCCCTCCTTGCCTGCGCTGGACTCCCCTCCAACTTCCTCATCGACTTCTCTGCTTGTCCCTCTGTCTACCTCCCCATCCTCTGCGAGGTCCCCTCTGGCTCCGGCCTCTCAGTTGCCTGCAGCCACTCTGGCTGCCGCCCATCACCTGTTGTGGCTCCCTCGGGCCCCCCGTTGTCCGCCATCCTCGATGTTCCTCCCTTCTTCCTTTTGTCCCGCCTGTCTCTATTCCTTGCCCCTCTGTCTCCTGTGTTCACACCTGGCCCTTTTGTTCCTCCCATTGGTGTTCCCCCAGTGTCCCCCATTCTAGTTTGTCTATCTGCCTTTCCTGTCCTCTGTCAGGTGGTGTCTTACTTCCTGTCCTTGTGCCTGTTCTGTGTGTCCATTCTGTTCCTGATCTCTTGTTGATGGTCTTGCTTTTGTCTTCCATATCCTGTATCCCCGGTTTTGTTCTTTGCCTCCCTTGAGATGTGCCCAGACTACGCACCTTTGGGGGGGGGTTTTGTCATGACCTGCTCATATGATCCTTCTGTGTGCCACACCTCACCTCGTTACCTCATGTGAATTCCTGATTGTTCTCAGCTGTTCTGCATTTCCGTCCCTTAGTCATGTGCATTTAGTCTGCATTCAAGTCAGTTTACCCAAGTCCGGTCATTGTAGTGTTGTAAAGTGTTCTTCGTGTTTATGTGCTTTGCCCACATTAAACCCCGTTTTTGGACTTCAGTCTGCCTGACTCTGATTCCCCACTCCCGGTTCACTCGCCTTGGGCACGGATGTCACACAGTACACCTTATATGGAAATACTTCATACGCTACATCATGTGTAGTTATGAGCACACAAAAGACTGCAAATTACTCCAGACATGTGTGCATGAAACAGGATGTGCAGATATGAGCACACAAAAGTGCTAAATCATATATATATATCAAAGCTTGTACACGATTCCTTACAACACAGCTAGATAGACCTGAGTTGAAGAAGTGACCTCAAGATGGGGGATTACTTTGACTGAGTGACTGCGATTCATTTGCAAAACAAAAGGTGTTAATGGTGCTGGAAAGGGCAGCTTGTGTGGGGGGTAAGGGGGAGGGGCTCCTCGTGAGGAGAGCCTCATTTTTCCAGAAATTCTAATGTTAAACTGAGGTACCTTAAATCTGACAAATTATCCGCTTATGCAAAAAATCTTACTTTTTCATATGGGTCCATGGTATTGCTACTTCTGTGGCAAATGAATGTATCCAACTCGGTTTTTCAGAATTTTTAGCAGATGTGACATAATCTCGGAATCTGAAAATCGATTCCCAAGGCAAATGGAATGCACCATAAGAACACAAGAAATTTACAAATGAGAGGAGGCCATTCGGCCCATCAAGCTCTTTTGGGGACATATGGTGCGTTCGATTATTTCTTTTCCAACTCGGATGAAAACGTCGCAAAAAACGTCACTTCCAATCTGAAACACCCCTCTTTTATGATGTTGATGTCGGACAAAATTTTGTTGTCCGAGTTGCCCCTGTGATGTAATTTCAACATGGCGGCTTCTAGTTTGTTTGCTTCTCAAAAAAAGAATATCGCTATGAATGTGCTAAAATGTTTTATAAAGCTTTTAATGTGGTTTGACTAGTTTGTGTTGTTTGTTTGTCTCTCGGAATAATCTCCAAATTATCCAATTATAATACTCCAAATCTGCTAAAATATAAAGCAACAACACACAGCAGCGTGTTCA
>JAODKF010000046.1:16428-30158 GCA_026779585.1 Mormyrus proboscirostris | reverse complement strand
CCTGAGTAGCTTCCTCAAAAAACTCCAACAGATTTGTCAAACAGGATCTACCTCTCCTAAATCCATGCTGGCTATCCACAAATTTGACAAATTTGATCAAGTTCTCACTTTAGAAGAGCCAAATAAAGCAGTGACTGCAATTATGTTATATTGTCATAGGGAAAGATTCTCTAATGAGATAGCTGCTCTCAAGGAAGGACAATGCATAAAACGGTTCACACCTTTACAAACGCAGTCCTGTGTTGGATGAAGGTATCTTGAGAGTAGGTGGCAGGAAAGTAAATGACCTATCACCCTTCCAAAGGAGCACCATGTCACCAATTTGATTCTTCAGCATGTCCATGAAGAGGTTGGACGTAGTGGTGTGAACCATATGCCTTAAAGGGTCAGACAGAAATACTGGATACCTAGTGCTAATACAGCTATTCAAAGGATTCTGGCAAGATGTGTTATCTGCAGAAGGTTTCACAGCTCTGCAGGTAGCCAGCAGATGGCGGATATACCTATAGCACGAGTCTTGCCTGATGAGCCTCCATTCTCTTATTTTGGACCTTTTCAGATACAACATGGAAGAGCTGTGGTGAAAAGGCATGGTGTAATCTTCACATGCTTGGCAATTCATGCTGTGCACCTTGCTCATAGAGGGCAAGTTAAAGAATTCAATTCTGACAATGGAACGAATTTCATAGGGGCTGAGCGTGTTACAATAAGTAGTGATAAGAAGTGACACAAGAATGGAATAGTGCCAAAATACAAAACACCCTTCTTCAACATGGAATTTCATGGAAGTTGAATCCCTCCACAGGATCACATCATGGAGGAACTTGGTAGAGGCTAATAATCCATCGCGAAAATCCTTAATGCCACATTTATGCCTTGACCACATGTACACAGGTATATTTTAAAACACACCTTTTTCTATACGTCTTGGGCTTTTGTCCACAAGTAAACAGCATCTCAGGTCACTGAAAATGGAGCTTTTGTTGTGCGCAGTTATCCATTTTGTTTAATGTCAGAGCTTGCGCTGTTTGCTGTATCTACCATATTAGGCAAGTTTGAGTAATGGCGGACTTAGCCGAAAGAGCACTTGTGCTAACCTTGCTGACAGGACTTCTTACATGTGTACAGATAAATGTTGAGTCACTCTTGCATTATTTTGATCAACGCAGGTGTCGGAATGTGCTATGGAAGTCACTGTTATATGCGACACTCCCATACTACAGACCCCATCGCTGGTTTTGGATGAGACGTGGTCGAACTTCTAGTTAGTGGGACAACGTTGAGAACGAAGTGGTTGTTGTTGACGAATGGCGGGAGTATTTTCGTATGTCCAGGACATCGCTGCTGTCTCAGTCAGCTGCTTTGCCCACACATCAAAGGGCAGATGACCGTAAGTTGCTTGCACTCTCTACTATTTAGCAGACATGGGGAGATTATGCAAAACAGCAAATGCATTTGGATGGTCAAAACAGGTGGTTTCAGAAATAGTAAGGCAAGTATGCAAAGCAATTACAATGCATTAGAGCAGTTTCATGTGGACAGAAATTTTTTAGAAGACAATGTTCGTGTCACGTCTGGCTAAGAATGGAGAGAGAGATCCAGTGATGCAGGGAAACCAGGGGTTTATTGAAACAGGCGACGGGTGATCGGAGCGGTTCCGTGAGGCAAGGGAACCCCTCGGTGGGAGGTGCTCAAGCG
The DNA here is from genome assembly GCA_026779585.1 of Mormyrus proboscirostris. Taxonomy (NCBI): domain Eukaryota; kingdom Metazoa; phylum Chordata; class Actinopteri; order Osteoglossiformes; family Mormyridae; genus Mormyrus; species Mormyrus proboscirostris. Next base: position 28,460 of record JAODKF010000046.1, on the reverse strand, counting down.
GACAGGTCCTGAAACAGTAGGCAATACTCGTAGTCGTAATTCAGTAGCGTGGGTCGTAAGCCAGGGAGTCAGTCCGACGGATAAACACTGGACTGGAGAACACATGGGTAGGCGGACAGGGGAAGCCAGGCTCAGCAGGACAGGTGGATCAGGTTCGGGAGCGGGGCTGAGGAAGGAAGGTAAAAAAGGTAAGGATTGCACAAAAGGCACACAGGTAAGGTAACGGAGAATGGGGAGACAGAGGACACATTAGCTCAATACTTCGCACCGAAGCAGTGTGGGCGTCCTTCCTATAAAGGGGAGTTAATTGGTATTGACTAGCTGTACCTGTCCGCCCCTGTTCCCGTGGGCGTGACAATTCGTGTGGACGGGGATTTTTTTTTTAAACGGAAAAGGAAAAACACCATTTTAAAAAATATAGTACATCTGGACAAGGCATGAAAGGACGTACGAATGTCAGATGATGAGGGGCTCCAAACAATGTTGTGTGAAGCAGAGGCTATAATTAACAGCAGGCCTATAACCAGAGCTTCTGATGATCCAAACAATTTGGCACCATTAACGCCTAATTACTTTTGCTCAAGGGAAACCCATCACTTTCTCCAGGATGATTCAGTTGAGAAGACAGTTATGCCAGAAGAAAGTGGCGGCAAGTGAAGAAGGAATACCTACTTATCCTTCTGGAATGTCAAAAGTGGACTAATCTGAAACGAAACTTTGACCTGGCGATATAATTATAATAGTAGATGACTCTGCACCCAAGAATTCTTGGGTCATGGGTAAAATCACTGAAACCTTTCCAGATCAAAGAGGACTTGTCTGATAAGTACAGATAAAAATGAAATCCAGTGTTCTAGACAGTCCTGTGACAAAGATTTGTCTGTTGCAAGAAACTGAGTAAATCAGATACAAGATGTAATTTCATGCAAGAATAATGTTTGATTGCATTCTTTGAATACTTGCTGTTGAATTTATTTGCATTAACAGTGGCCCTGTCATGCCCCGCTCATCCTACCCACCCATTTGCCACACCCCTTCATCTACCCCATGTGGATTCCCTGTGTTCACCAGCTGTTTCCTGTTGTTGTCAGTAGTTCAATGTATTTAGTCCGCATTTCATTTTGTTTCCCCAGTCTGGTGATTAATGTTACATGTTGTTATTTAGTGTGTTAGCCTGCAATAAAGTCCTTTGTCTGTATCCACGGCTCCCCTCGCCTGCTTCCCTGTGCTGATCGTGATAGAATGAATGGACTTCAGAAGACATTACCTTGTCTGTCCGAAGAGGAATAGCTCAGTGTCACTGACGAGGTAATTTATTGGCTTAATCAGCCGAAAGTCCGGGACGATCCCGTAGCAGGGGAGCAGGGGTGTCCAGGAGGAGTTGTGCCTAACCGGAGACGCCCACCTAGCTGTTGAGGTCTGTGAATACTTGCAGTGGCTGAGACGTGAGGTGGCAGAATTAAACATGCGGAAGGTAGCCCTCTCCAGCAGACTGCCATATGGTCCGCTCTCCGAGCTGCCTGAAGTGCCCCAGATTCTGCAGAAAGTGAGCCGGAAAAAGAAAAACTGGAGGACAAGGGCAGGAAGATGCACAGGAGATCTTCCTGGGGGCTATCTCACTCTCTGTTGCTTCCTCGGCTGGATGTTGGGAGGACCCCCTCCTGATTCTGAACCCGGCGGTATTCGTGTTGGCAAATGCTTGCCCCAATCATCTGCCCGCCGCTTTGCTGCCCACATCAGCAGCTTGCCCCTTTACCAGGACGCACCTGGCCCTTGGTCCATTTGGGACGCTGTCCTGTGGGTTCCCCAGCTCCGGAAACGAGCAGTGCCAAAGCACAATCCCCAGTCACAGCCCCCGTGGTTCTTGTGCCAGTGGTTGAAACTCCGCCCGCCCGCTTGGTTCCTGTGTTGGTGGTTCCTGCAGCACCCCTGAGGTTCCTGTCTGCTTCTGTTCATCTGATAACTCCTTTCCCCTCCCCCAGTAGACACTACAGAGTGTAGCTGTGATCTGCATGACCATGATCACAGCCAAACTGATGTGGATGAGCTGGTGTTGAGTTGATAAATCACATACTTTCTCTCATGCTAATTTTAAGGGTGGGGGTTGGGGTTACATAGGGCAGTGGAGTATACAAAGATGCATCTCAGCATATCAGTTCTAGTAGAAACATGAATTTAACGTTGCTGGCCATAGATTTGAAGCATGGATTTGGTTATTGATGGTTTTTGCCTTATGTTTAATGTATTTAGAGGCAAAAATGAGACTACTGGAAAGCCTATTTTGGGGCCATCACTTGTAGAACTTTATAAATGTTGTTTAAAAAAAATGTTAGATTACTTGCATTTGCATCCTTCATGGATGTCTCAAAGAACCTGACAAACCATTTAGCAGGATTTCATGAAGACATGAAAACACAGACAGAATTGCAGCTAACATTTTTAGCCTATAACGTAGCTATGTGTTAAAAATACAACTCAAAAAATAAAGTTGATCATATTCAATATAAGATGTATCATTTTTGTCTAATAAAAAGACAGTTTGTGAAAAAGTAAATTCCTTCTATTGAGCAGGCACTGGAGAGTCCGGGGTCATTACTGAATATCAAGAATAGGTCTACAGTATAATGTTAGGGTACAACCTGATAGACTGAATAATCAAGAATGAAAATATGGGAAATATCGGCTATAAAATTTTTTGCATGATTAAAAACCTTCCACAACACATTCTATTAGGTATGTAAGGCTGGAGCTACAAGTACCTATGCCTAGATTAGATTAGATGCACTTTATTGATCCCAGAGGCAAATTCTGTAAGTATATATACCAAATTCAAAAATGTTAAACTGCACAAATAAGTAGATACACAAAATCGGCTAAGTGATTTAAGTGTGAATCTGCAGCCAGACAGTGAAGGGTTAACATGTTTCCGTGTCATGTGGTTAACATGCAGTTATTGGGCCATATGCTCGCCTAGCTAAGATTAATGCTGTGAGGAGCTGCTCTGGGGTCATAGGTCACATCCTGTGTGTTTATCACCAGCAACCTCTCACTACCCTGAGGAAACAGTGGAGAGTGGGTACATTATTGCCAGCAGACTGGGCAATGATTGTTACCATAATAAAAGAAAGAGGGACAATGAAGATTCATGTGGCTTGGGGCCTGCTCCTCACAGTGGATTGTGGGTATTGATAACAGGTACTCCAAAAAAACATCAGACATAAGGTCACCTTCACCCCCTCTCTCTCCCTCCTACAAACACTGACACCTGGGTGCAACTTCCTTACTGTCTTCTCCATCAATCAGGTTTTTAAGATACTACAGAGAATATGATTTTGCTAGCACATATTAAAAATGCACCTGAAGGCCAGAGTGTGTTTCCCTGTCACCTTTTCTCTTTCCCCTTCCCTCAGTCCAGCATCCATGAAGCACAGGAAGATTTTCCCAGGTTAGGTATGACTCACTCTTCCTTGGAGTCTTGGATGACTAAAATTCACAAATCACTAATTAGCCCATTAAAGTTGCTCTCTTTCACCTTTTCATCCCAGGGGAATATCGTGAAAAAGTCTCACATCTGCTTTGATTCTGTAAAAGGCACATTTACAGACACGTGCACATATTTTATTTATATTTTTCCCCCAAAGCAAATCATAGTAGCATGCATTTTAAACAAATTTAACTGATAAAGAAATTGAACTGATTAAATTTGAGGAACTCAGGTGAAGGATTCCACAGCAGCTCTCCATCCTGCAACATTTCTTGTCCCTTTTTGGCCAGCAGGTGTTGCAGATCATCTTGCAACCCCCCCCCCATCTTGAATCCTTATTCCCTAGTCTGTTTACCTACTCCTTCGGCTGCAACTGCATAGCTCAGTGGGTTGAGTGAGTGGCTCTGAAGCTGTCGCCCCTCGTAGTTATAACTTACATGGTTGGCCTGATGCCCGCCCTACCTTTTGTTTTATTTATTGGGTTTTGTCTTATCCTTGCGTTTGGTTTTTCCTTGTGTCTGTTATGGTCTTTCATTATGTCTTTGGTTTACTCTGCTTGTACCCTGTTTTATTTTGTGCTGCTAGTTCTTTTGTTCCTAGCCTTTCCTACTGTAGTCAGCCCCCAGTCTTTGTTATGTTCCCTAGTTTCTAGTGCTGTGTGATTATAATCTACCCCACCTATTCCTTGTTGCCCTATGTCCTGATAGGTTAATTGTGTTATGGGTTTTACCTGTCCAGCGTCATGTCCTGCTAATTGAATATTTAAGTGCCTGCTTTTGTTATGTTCCCTGTTGGTTCACTGTGGCTGTTTCCCAGTGTTGCTATGTGTTTGTTAGTTGTACTCATGAGTTTTTAGCTGTAAGTTATGGAAGTCTTCCTGTGTTAGCTCCCTGCCGCCTGTTCAGTTTTAAAAGTGTTGTGTTTGACCTCTTGTAGTCCCTTTTTTTGTGTTTGTCCATTTTTGTCCTGTTTTTCTTTAATAAAACGCTTTTTATCTTGGTGCCATTTCACGGATCGCCATTTTTCCCCCCGCATGTCCCACCATCAAAGATTTCCAAACATCTGAAACATATTTTTTAAAGATTTTTCATCATGAAAGGTGATAGAATTAACACTACAGAACATATACATGGTATGCAACACAATACTATAGGGACACTTTGTTTTGATGCATATCAAATTACAATGATCGCACTGGCAAGCACAATAAAAAAAAAAAGTAAGGCACCCACTGGCATTAAAAATCTCTCCAACGGGCTTGTAACCATGTAACCATGCTCCTAAGTGAAAGGTAGTGCACAGAACCCTCCTCGGCTCCAATAGGCTTGAAAAACAATGAAAAACATTCATTAGCAATGTAAGCCTTCAGAGCCAGGGCACAACATAAGTATACCTTGTTTTGAGGTAACCCAGTGAAGGTTCACAACCAGTACACTGGCTAACATGGAGCCACTGGTTTCATCCAGCTAAATAAATGACATAAAAGCAATCTGTATTGCTGAAACACATCAAATACATTCAAAGGAACAAACTCAAAAACTCATATATTGATATATATATATATATTTGCTTTTTCATATTTGCAGAAAACAGCAAGTGTATTATATTTATTCTCTCTGAGGCCAAAATGTTATTTCATATATATGCTCAATAACAAATAAAGGACATATCTGCCATCCTTTCTGACTTCACCTCCACTATGTAATAATTACTCCTGTGAAGTTACTGATCACCCCAACCATTATGTGTCAGTTAGGTGGGCATATCTGCACAAGGAGAGGAAAATTTAAACTAACTAGGAACTGAAAGAGGAAACTGAAAGAGGGTGCCTAAAAACTAGTTCATAGTTTTTAGGCACCCTAAGCATGCCACTTACTATTTGCACACTTCATATTGCTATCCTACAATTTTAGCATACCTGAATAGTCATTGTAAATGCATGCTTTTGCCAATGGGAGCCATGCAAATCACTTTGGAAAAGTTCCCTTTTATGATGATGTGTTCTACTCAAGTCCCCTTTGACACTTAAACCATGCAATTAGGATGAGTTGCATTATATATAACAAAAGTAGAGGACCTTCTAAACTACAAATATAATTTCACATCACTCTCAGAGAAAAACAGGTACAAAAGGGTAAAGTATGACCCATGGCAATGGAAAAATGTACAATGTAGGCTGTCCTTTCGGACACTCCCAAATAGTATAGTGTGCCAGAAATACTTGGTTTTTGCAGAGTTGGAGGACAGGACTCATGCATTAGTGCTTTAGTAGAGATTAAACATATTGAGGAATTTATAGATACGGCTCAATCAGAGCACACAGCCTGATTAGATGTAGCAGCACATATGAGCCCTGGGTCATGGTCAGACATGGTCCTACTGTAGGAGCTCTAAGCCAGGAGCTCCTGCATGTCAGTCGGCTGTTGCGCTTAGCAACAGATTCTCTGCTCTTGGCAGTACAAAAATTGCCGAAATAGAAAAAGGTGTTCATGTTTAGAGACTCGATTATTAGAAATGTTAGAGTTTATCACAATCAGAAAGCAGCGGTTTCTGTAAAATCTTTCCCCGTGTCCTTCCCCGAGTTTCTGACAATGAGGTGAAATTGGACTCTTGCTCTAGCAACAAAGTCTCCACCTTAGTTGTTCATGATGGAACTAATGTCCCAACAATCCAAGGTATTAAAGAGCAGCTTCATTTCTATGGCCGCAAAATGAAAACAAAATGTCGGACTCTAATTGTCTCTGGTCCCTTGCCAGAGGCGATGTAACCAATGGTAGGCTACCCTCCCTAAAGTGCGGGTTAGAGACTTGGTCCATCTCAAAACATTGCCTTTATTGATAATTGGGACCTTTTCTGGGAATGGCCTGGTTTTTATAAACGGGACAGTCTTCATCCTAACCAGAGAGGATCATTTATATTATCCAAAAACATGGCAAGTAAATTACCTGCTTGACTGAGACCACCACCCAGGCCTTAGCCTAGCGATCTTAAATTGAAGGCCATTAATTCTCCCATCATCATGTTCAGCCTTGAACCAGATACTCCATCACACAGCATCCTCTAAATCTAGTGATTGTTTAGAAACAGTTCAGTGAGCATAGAAAGAATATTGTTAGATCAAGACTTAGATCTAAACATTTCACTGGGGGCTCCTGCGCGGATAACTTAATATCAATTGTATTAATAAGACTGAATGAGCCACAACATAAACCCACCATAAAATGTGCACTATTGAACGTGTGTTCTTTAGGAAATGAATCACTTCTTGCTAGTGATATGGTGCTTGACACTGGTGCAGAGCTGTGTTTTTAACTGAAACCTGGCTCAGACCCACAGACACTATACCTCATGTTCAAGCTTCACCTGATGGGTTTAGTTTCGTACAGAAACCAAGTGACTGTGGGTGAGGAGGAGGCCTGGGAGCTATTTTTAATTTAAAAACTGAACCCAAGATTATCAAAGATTTTACAACATTTGAAGCAATGCTAATTCACATGATGTCTGACTCACCCAACTATATTCTTATAATATACAGACCACCGGGATCATTCACTTTGTTACTGTCAGAATTCGGGGAACTTCACTCTTCCTTAGTTATTAACTGTCTATTATTGACTGTCACCAACACGTAACAGGACTAACTCATGTTCACAATCATACATTAGACTTATTACTTTAGATTATTACTCACAGAGTTTATAATCATCATGTATCTGTCTGTCCATTGAATAAGTCCTTCTCCGACCACTTTGAATATGGCAGAGGAGATTATTAGAACTCATTACCTAAATGATACAAAGAGAAGTGGTAGAAATAAATAAATGTGAACTTCATGTCTAGTAGAGATGTCAATGAAGTCACCCATGCTTCCATGTCCCACTCTCGCCAGTGGTTAGTCAGATTTATGAAACAGCTCATTTGAAAAATAAAGTGGTAAAAACCACCAGACACTCCCCATGGTTTAATGATCATACAAGCTCTTCCAAACAGGAGTGCTGCAGATTGGAGCGCAAGTAGAAATCCACGGGCATAGACGTGTTCAAGTTGGCATGGTCTGACAATCAACAACAATACAAGCAAGTCCTTTATAGGGCACATTCAGCCTATTATTCTAACCTTATTGATTGCAACAGAAATAACCCTCGCTACCTTTTTAAAACTATAGATCATCTAACAAATAAAGCTGAACCTCTGCTACCGAATTTCAACATTTTATGAACTTCTTTAATGATAAAATTATAAACATTAGACTTCAAACAAATGGCTCACAATTAACTTCAATGCAAATGGAACCTTTACACACTCTTAATGTGTTTCAATTAATTAATGAACAAAAGCAAAAAACTATTATAATTAAGGTCAAACCAACCACTTGTCCACTAGAGCCAATCCCCACTACACTTCTTAAAGAATCCTTGGGAGTTCTAGCAAGACCTATAACTGCCATAATGCGTCCCTGTTATCAGGTGATGTTCCTGACCAAATTAAAGTAGCAGTAATCAGGCCACTACTGAAGAAGCCAATTTCGGATCCACAGGAGCTCAGCAATTACAGACCTATCTGTAACATACTATTTTTATCAAAAGTTCTGGAGAAGTTCCTGCTCAACTTCAAACAAACTTGGAGAGACACAACATACTGGATTGTTTCCAGTCGGGTTTCTGCCCAGGACACAGCACTGAAACTGCCTTGTAAATGACATGACAATGGCTGATGCTGACAGTTTGACTGTGCTAAAGCTTCTGGACCTTAGTGCTGCTTTTGACATGGTTGACCATTCTATCCTATTACGAAGACTTAAATTCAAGGTTGGATTTTGTGGAACAGTGTTGAAGTGGTTTAAGTCATATTTGACTAATCATTATCAATATGTTCAAGTATCAGATACTTGTACTCCACTGTCAATGTAATCAGTCAAATATGGAGTACCACAAGGATCAGTGAAAGATATACCACAAACTAACATACTGAAGGAAATATTCAAGATAACCTGCAAAACCAGTAGATTAAGATCAAGTATGGGAAGCGACATACTGAGTAATGAGACACGTATTTAGATTTACCTAAAAGGAAGATGGAGGTTAGATACCAAAGTCTTTATGGGGTGAGTTCCAAAGTTCTGGAAGCATTAGGAGCATATCTGAAGGCCAGTGAAAATTACTGACAAAACCCGGACATGACAGGACTCCCAGAGTCAAATCCACACAATGCCCAGTCATAACCACTTTTCTAAGGCTAATGCATAAAATTGAATTAGGAAAAACGTGTTTTTGCTCATTGCAGTGCGCCCAGTGGTCAAATGAATCAAATTTTCTGAACACCCCAAGGGTCCAAAGACCAAGTTCGGTTTCAGAAGACTAAAGCATTGCTGATGTATGGTCATACATCCTGGGGTGTGTTTCCCAAACAACGACGGAAGTTAGCATTAACGATACATCGTACTATGGTACTTCAAATTAACCAACAACCGAAGTACGACTGTTTCCCAAAACTGTCGTACCACAGTAGTTTGAACCACGTTAGTTAGTTGGGACTACTGTAGTTCGAGCTACAATGGTTCCAGCGCTGATTGGTCAGACTCATGGTGAGGAATGCGCAACAACTAACAAACTACTTTCACAGTCGGTCGCGTACAAAAACTCACAAACTGTGTAATATCATATAAATAAATAATAATCATATATGTCATCAATTTCTTGTCAGTCACATAACACCAATAATATGAAAAATAGCAATCGTACCAAAATATTGTGATGCTTCTTTTTGTCAAAGACGCTCCATCTGTAATTACATTGATTGCAGTTCATTGTGTTTCAGTCACACTACGAACACTTACAAATTCCTGGTCCGACGTTGTCGCTTACAGAATGTTAGTGGCTGATTGGAATAGACAGGTGTGTGTAATATCCAAACATCACAGACATCTTTTCCCGAATACAAAGGCATGGATTCGTATCTAACCACTGTAGTGTCATTCTACTCTTCCATTATGGCAATGACAGCTGTCAGTGAATAAGGAGTACTTCATCAAAGGGCTGTACTCTTTTATGTGTGTAATGAAGAAACTTCATAACACCCAATGGTCTGCATAGGGCTACAAATACAAACATGTACACATACAAGGGATAATAATTTATTATTATTATTTTGGGGTTTTATTAGTTTCTTTTTATTTTACTAATGTTTTTTATTATTATTATTTCTCTCTTTTTTTTGACTATATATGGCAAAATGTACTATATGGCACAATAACCGCAGGATACACAACATCCTTTACCAAGCAATACACACTACAGTAACTGCATATGCTACTACAGGGGTGGGCAGTCTTTTCCAGAAAGGGCTGGCGTGTTTGCAGGTTTTTTAGGGATAACTGTTCGATCAGTTGCTCAAACCAAGTTGTGCGATCAGTCCTCTACATACTACTCTAAGCACAGAGTTGCAGGGAAAAGCTGCACGCCGAACGGCCATTTCTGGTTAAAATTAGCCACCTCTGTGCTAATCAATACTTTTCAGTCTGATAATTGTCCCTATTGCTCACTACAGACTGTTACCGTCCTTATGACCAGAGACCCACACAACAATTACATTTCAAACGACATTTTCAGACAAATTCACATTATATGCGATCGTAGAGCTAAATTACTTATTACGTATTAAAGATTATTACATTTCTTACTTACATGGTGACTATACCCTTATTAGGCTGCATTTTCCACCATCGCTGACGTATTTACCCCGAACTAATCTTCTACCAACAGCTTGAGAGCTGTAGTTCGAACTACACGACTTAATGACAGTGTTTGCGAACGTTCGTTTGAACTATGGTTTTGGGAAACACCTGAGTCGTTTAACGATGCACCCGAGTGTCCAAATGCATGCAGCCACAAGTCCAATGACATGACCACAAAGTCAATCTTTGAACCACGCGCACAGCCACGTGCACATATGTACACCCTTATGTTTGAACATGGTGTTCATTATGGACAATCCATGAGAAGCACAGAAGTCCAATAAAGAAACACCACTTTGGTTCAGATCGGGGGACCGTTCCTCCCAATCACATCCAGCAAACTATAGGCTAATCAGTTTATCTTGCATAATAATGCTATAATCCAAGTGAAAATGGTAGATTACCTTGATTCAAATAACATTCTGAGGGATAGCCAACATGGATTTAGAAGAGGTAGGTCCTGTTTAACTAATCTACTTGGGTTCTTTGTGGGAGCTACAAAAGAAAATGATCACAAAAAGGCTTACGACGTGATCTACTTAGATTTCCAGAAGGCTTTTGATGTTGTCCCCCACAAATGGCTTTTGCTTAAGCTCGAAGCTATAGGGATTTTAGGAACTGTAGCAGCTTGAATTGAAAACTGGTAAACAGACAGGAAGCAGCAAGTAGTTATTAGAGGCACAATGTCGCAGTGGGCCTGTGTTCATAGTGGTGTACTGCAGGGTTCAATTTTAGGACCATTATTGTTTCTAATTTACATTAATGATATTGACACCAATACATACAATAAACTTGTTAAATATGCAAATGGCCCCAAAGTGGGTGGTGTAGCAGATACTGATCTAGCAGTGAAGAGGCTACAACAGGATCTGAATTTAATTAGCGACTGGGCTGATACCTGGCAGATGAAATTTACCATAGATAAAAGTAAGGTAATCTATGCAGGGAGCAGAAATATCAAGTACAGATATTTTATGGGTTCCACTGAAATAAAGGTAGCTGATTATGAGAAAGACCTTGGTGTGCATGCTTCCATGCTTCCATGTCCCACTCTTGGCAGTGTGGGGAAGCAATACAAAGGCCAATAGGATGTAGGGGTATAGGGGTATGTGGAGTTTATGTCAAAGGAGGTGATGCTACGATTATGCAATTCCTCGGTAAGATCCCACCTAAAATATTGTGTGCAGGTTTGGTCACCATACTTTAAAAAGGACATTGCTGCCTTGGAAAAGGTGCAGCGTAGGGCTACAAGAATGATTCCTGGTCTTAGAGGAATGTCTTATGAGGAGAGGTTAGCTGAGCTGAATCTGTTTAGCTTTGAGCAAAGGAGACTAACGGGGTACATGATCCAGGTATGTAAGATTCTAACAGGTCTGGATGCTGTTCAGCCAAATGGCTACTCAGTATTAGTTTAAATACTAGAACTCGTAGCTTAAGAGGAAATTAGCAGGAGAACATTTTAAAATGAATTTGAGAAAGCACTTTACACAGTGTGTAGTTAGAGTATGGAATAGTCTTCCTGTTAATGTAGTGGAAGCTAAAACCCTGGGTTCCTTTAAAGCAGAGCTAGATAAGATCTTAACAACTCTGAGCTATTAGTTAAGTTCTCCCCAAATGAGCATGATGGGCCGAATGGCCTCCTCTTGTTTGTAAATTTCTTATGACTCCTTTGGTATTCTGTCACTTAGGAATCCTGTGTACTGCTACTTGGACCTGAATGAGAGGTTTCAGAATCAGAAGAATAACTTTATTGTCATTGTAACAAGTACAACGAAATTATATGCAGTCCCTGTGTCGGACAGGTATGTACAAGAA
>JAODKF010000045.1:20769849-20788335 GCA_026779585.1 Mormyrus proboscirostris | reverse complement strand
GAGGGACATAACAACTGACTGAGGACACCCCAATGACAGAGAGGGACATAATAACTGACCGAGGACACCCTAATGACACCGAGGGACATAACAACTGACTGAGGAAACCCCAATGACAGAGAGGGGCATAACAACTGACTGAGGACACCCCACTGACACCGAGGGACATAACAACTGACTGAGGACACCCCACTGACAGAGAGGAGCATAACAACTGACTGAGGACACCCCAATGACAGAGAGGGACATAACAACTGACTGAGGACACCCCACTGACAGAGAGGGACATAACAACTGACTGAGGACACCCCACTGACAGAGAGGAGCATAACAACTGACTGAGGACACCCCAATAACACCGAGAAAATAATAACTGAGTGCAGTCCACTGACACAAAGAGATATATCAATGGACTGAGAGCACCCCACTGATGCTGAAAGACATACCAACCAGGGCACCGTTCTGACACTAACTGAGGATTCTCCAGTGAGAAAAGCCACAGTAATCAGCCAATCACTCCTCAGCTTGAGTTATACACAGAGTGATGTTTCTCTGTGGCTTCACTGTAACCCACCAAACACAAACACAAAATGCATTCTCACAATCAAACTGGGTTTCCCACATAGCGGCCAATGGATACCTGCCTGGCCCTTAACACCCCCCCCCTCCAAACCCCAAACCCCTTAGAGGTCTTTATATATGGAAGCAACTTCTCCAAAAACAGGAAAGCTTCAACCACCAACCACCATGCATACCCTCCCATAACTCTGACTGTGCCCCGCTTACCTGAAGGGCAGGTTCAGCCCATCACCAAGGACTTGACAGGTCAGTCACGGGTCAAAGGATACAGCCTGAGAGCCCCGCTCTGGGTGCCAATGGCCAAGATCTTCTGCACCGGGTCAAAAGCCATTGAGGACGGCTGGTAAGGGAAGCCATGTCTCACGGTCTGAATGGCCAGGGAAGACAAGTGAGAGAAAGACAGCGGGGGGAGAGTGAATAAGAAGCTCCGTGGGGCATTTATTACAGCGAGTTTTCAGTCAAATCCTGTTCAATTTGTTCAAAGAAAAAACGTGGAAATTTCTTTCGATCTCCCTCTATAGACGACTATGACAGTTCATACGAACTTGTGTTTAAAGTGTAGTTTTTGGATTTTTCCTCAGAGGCACATGTCTTATATTATTATATTTATATCGCAATAACTCTGAGTTAAAGAGCATGTCGTGATTCATACAGAAAGCAGACAGCCGGCTGTCTACGGACGGAATTAAAAGTTAAAGCGTATTACATAAGAATCCGTCTTGGGGACAGACACCCGTGCTCGGCGATGATGGGGACACGGCCATGGGGGGTTGTATCGGCTTCCCAAGCGCGTCTACAATCAGTGCCATCGCGTTTTCCCTGATCGTATAATCGTGTGATCCATAAACACTTTTTTGCTAATACAATACAAGACAGAAATCACAAGCGCCGTGAACACAGAGGTAAAATGCCGTCCTGTCTGCCTGAATGTGTCCGCGGTCGGACGCGCTTGTTGATACAAGAGAACCTACACATAACACAACCATGACTTGATGAAGAACACTAATTCTTGTGCAATGATAAACGAACCACATATGAGTTTTGTTTTATAATGTGTTATATGACATCCTTACAGAAATGCTTCAAATAAAACCTTGAAAGCGCCCCCAATTTAAGCAAAAGGAAACGCTTAAGGTCACGGTACCATTCACTTCTCTTAAGCATTTCGGGAAAGATCGCGAATTTAATACAGGTATGGAGAACTGCGCCTTTTTACATTAAACAAAATCTCAAGCAAACATAGCTATCATCCTTTACACATGCAGTTTAAACAAACGCATGGCATAAATAGTGGAATTGTGTGTATTTATTTTAAATAAACCCAGCGGCATCAAAAGGTCATTGTGTCAAGGAAAAATATGCATGTGATATCACGCCTAGCTTTATATCTTCCCCTATGTGAATCAATTATCACACAATATAATTTAGGCATATTCGAAGGCACATTATTAACGCGCTATCCTATCGTCAAACTGTAATTTTAAGTTGAATGTTGTTACACTTTTGGGCGAAATCGTTCAAAATAAGCCTCATCGTTTTAATTGGTGTTGGACAGGGAAGGTAAGATGAAATGACAGGAGCCGCGGTTGCCAAATGTTGATTCAGTCCTGCAGGAAACCGCTTCCTATCATGAAAAAAGCCTCCCATGTTGGATCGGGCATGTTAGTTTAAACACAGCGGATTATGCAAAGCGCTTTCCCCCTCCGTTTGACAGTCTCTTGCACGCTGCACATGAGTAGTTTGACCGGTCTCTGTAATGGTTTAAGATAATAATGCTCGAAAAACAAATTAGTAAACAGTTAGAAGTAGATAGAGACTGATAGGCTGCTGACCAGATCCGTATTTATGGATCCATCTATCATAAGGAAATCTGCAATTAATAATGTAACAACAACAAGAATAACAACAACAATAATAATAATAATAATAATAAACACATGTACAGCAAGCATCCACTTTTGTGGATTTGTTGAAGTGCTTAAAGCACAGAGACATTGACAGCTGTCAGGAATAATACTGCCAACATTGGATTTTTCCCTATTGTATCTTCCCCCAAATTATCAGGCGTGGATTTTAAATATAATTAAGGTAATTATTAAAATATTTTAAAGAGAAATTAAGAACATCAGTGACTCAGAGTCCTGTCAAATGACTGTGCTGCTCATCCTTTTCCTGAGGCTGTGTTTAATCAAATATTCGCCGATGATCATATAACCGCCAATGTCCGGTTAAGATATATGCTTTCCATGAAATAAAATGTCTCACTTTAAGTACAATAGTGCATCGTAAAATAAAATTACCATTTTGTTTTTGCAGTAAAAAGGAGATTCGAGAGATTTTCTTGAGAAACGATATGGAAAGATAATAATATACAGTGCAGGGCTTAAAATATCCGCAACTGTAGTGCCGGTCCATATGTCTAAATTTGTTGGTAACGTTAGACGATAAAACCGGGCGCAACTAGGCAATAGGCATTAGTTTAAAAGAGGCAGCGTTAAAATGTCCGATGATTACCTTGCAGAGCTGGAAATGCTCGGACTGGAGCGTCTCCGGGATCAGGTCGTTTTCCTTATTCCCAGGTTGGGAAGCCGCAGAGGAAGAGGACACCGCCGTCAGGCCGTCCAGCACCTTCCTGATGTTAAACTTCTTCATTTTTGTTTTCTTTCCCCCCGAAAAGACGGAGACGACAGCGACGAGCCACAAAGGGAGATGGCCAGTAAACACACCGTGGATGGGGGCAGCCACACGCTCGCTCTGCCTTATTCTGTAAAGCTCACATGTTACGGCGTCTTGTCACTGCGGTCTCCATGTCCCAGCGCACAGCCGCCGCTCTTCAGGTGCCGATCGCCGCCGCGCTACCTGGAGCTGCTGCTTTATTTCTTTGTTATTGGGGTTGCGATGAGCCGGTGCGATCTCCCCCGGCTCGGTGTCCCGCTGCGTCTCTCTCTCTCTCTCTCTCTCTCTCTCTCTCCCTCCCTCCCCTTCAAGTCAACACGGAAACGCGACTGCGGCGAGGAGTCTGCGCATTCCCGCTCCCGCACCCGGATGTTTAGCAGAGGAGACGCAAACTGCTGCTTTCTCTCGGCCGGCTTTGGCGGTCGCCCGAGCAGCAGCGTGCCCGGATCCACCTTAGCCGGCACCGCGGATGCTGAGGATGCGGTGCGGTAGCCGCGGAGCGTGGCTGTGGGTGGTGCCTGTTCACAGTACCGGAGTATATCATTTGTGCTCAACATGTTCGCATATTTCATGAATTGCCAGCCTTCTCCGTTTAGTCTGTAATAGACCGCGTGTCCTGGTGCACTGTTACATACCTACCAATCAAGAATATTTAAAATAATACAAAAAGAGGACCAATCATTTTATTCTTGATTTAAAACACCTGCGTTTTCATGTATATTCGATTTTCCTGTAACTGGTTATGTAATGACTTTCCGAGGTACCTTGCTGCGTGCTTAGACCTCGTCTAACAACGACTTTTCCTAACCCTCCATCATAAGCACATGGTCCGCACGGTATTATTGTGCACCTAACTGTCAGCATTTGTGTACATTATCCGTAAGCCTTATATCTTTCAGGGACTGCGGCCTAGTACAGGGAATTAGCTTAGAAGCAACATTAAAAGTAAAAATGACATTGGAATAAGCAGTTACCGAATCATAAAGCTGTAACTTAATATAAAACGCGTCTTTAACGGCCCAGAACACAGAACTTGATCTGAATTTCCTATAGTAAAGTTACTCGGCTGTACAAATTAGGAAAACCGTAACTGTATCCAAAGTCGCCTTTTATAAAAAAGTGTTACATTGACACATTGCTACTTCTTGCACGAACTGAATTCAAAATGTGCCGAGTCATCCCATTTTCTGACGCGCACCTCACACGGGGATGTTCTTGGACACCGGGAGACAAGGTAGCAGAGCCACCGCCAGATTTATTTGGGTACGTCCAGCACTTTATTAGTTCGTTTGCTTAAAAGACACTTCTATCAAAATCCAATTATGCAGATTCCTACACCTTCACAAGGTGGAATTTGCAGAAGTGCATCAATATAGTTGAATTTCTTTAGTGTACAAACTTGTCGCCTTTTCAGGTTCTGTTCCATAATCACTGCGCCCCCTACTGGATATACCACAGCAGGGTTGTTCAGACATTTTCCAATGAGGCAAGCTCAGCTTGTGTGCACTGCCACTGTTGGCTCACGTCAAGCCCCAGACAGGCAGGAAATAATGCACTAATTACAGGTACTGTATAATACCATGTCGGCACCTGGTACAATATCTTTCCATGAGCATCTAGGCCAGGGTTATTCAAATCATGGTCCTCGAGGTCCAAGCACTGCTGGTTTTCCAGCCTTCCTTTACCTGTCAGTCAGGTGTGAAGCCTCTGACCAATCAAAATCAGTAATTATTAAACTAACTACCTGGGAGAACTGAAAACAAGGCCTGGATTTGGAATCGAGGTCCAGATTTGAAGAACCCTGATCTAGGCCAAATGGAATCATCTTAAACTGCTACAGAACCACCCAGATTTGGGGGAGGGGGTTGGAAGGTCAACTTTTCATAGATGGCGATCTCCACCCTCTGGTCACACTCCAACCACTTCCCAGTGTACACTCAACACTGAACTGGCTAATTGGAAAGCGTCACACGCGAGAAAGCGGCCACCAGTGACGTAAACTCGCTATTTCTTAGCCGGCTGGAATGGGCAGGCGGTTCATTTAACAACAGGGAAGGTTAGGTCTGAAATAAAGGGGCAATTAATTATTAACCTCATCAAAATATGCCCTGTTTGTTTTGGGGTGGTGCTGTTAGGATGCTGTCACACACTTACTACCAAAACAGAGTCACTTACTACCAAAACAGAGTTGGTGTCTGGCAGGGTCCCTCAAACTACGGCCCCCCAGGCCGGATGTGGCTCCCTCCCTCCATTTGACTGGTCCTTTTTCCAACATCAGCGGTGCATATAGTGCAGCTGCTACACATCATTTGAAATAACACGCATAGGTGTGTAAGGAAAAACGTAGCAAAGCAAATATGGTCCTCCTTAGAAACATTAAAAATAAATAAATAAAAAAAAACTTTAGGCTCTACATAATCCTGTTAATGCATATCTGTTACCCGGAGCCTCCCGCAAACTGACACCCGCGAATGACGCGCAGTGTCCTGGAAATCTGCCGTTCCGCCGTTCAGCGGCGGTAAAATGAGCCAGCGACAAGTTTTACTGCTGCAACTCCACCGCAACCAGTTGGCAAACCACAAGCACACCCCCCCCCCCTTCCCCAGTTGGAAAATCCCACTGCCCCCTAACACTCCTGCTCCCCTTTGATAAAAAGTTTCAGGACCCCTCGTGCGTGGCGTCCACAGCGATGACACGCTCGAATTTCACTATTACATGGCTGCAGAATTTCGCTGCACATCAGTCGATGTTATAAGGGTTGATGTGTTGCGCCAAAGTGCCGCCGCTCTCTGCAGATGACTGGCTAATTGGAAAGCGTCACTCGCGAGAAAGCGGCCACCAGTGACGTAAACTCGCTATTTCTTAGCCGGCTGGAATGGGCAGGCGGTTCATTTAACAACAGGGAAGAGAGAACTGACTCATCCAGCACTCTGCCTGTGTGATTTGATAGCACCCTTATAAGGAAGCCCTGTATTGTTTTTTCAGGCGGGATCAAGTGGAGATGCGACCTTTCACGGAACGACAGCGACTCTGAGAGCAGCACGCTAAATTGGTTGTTTTTTTTTCATTAAAACTAAAACAAAATCATCCAGATCCTGGATGATCAGTGCATTTTTGTGCTGTGACACTAATACTTAAGTATATATTTTATCAGGGGGGTGGGTGTGCAACCCATTAATGGCTCCCCAATCAATCCAATGTGAGTTGGTTGCAATTTCCTGCACACCTGACCAAAGAGCCAAGCATGCTATTCCACACAGCATGGGTGTCTCACTGGGCCTGACCTTGCACTGACCTTTGCACTGACCTGTCCTGACCTTCAGGAAGCACAGGTTTCACTCTCTGGTTAACTGCCCTTGCCGTTGTGTAGGGCACCCCAGCTAATACAGAGAACAGACAGCAGAACTGAGGGTAAGCTGGGACTTTCCTCTTAGAGGACGTTCAGATGTTCTTCAGGGTTCCTGTCTGTACTGTGTAAAAGGTATTAGTGCTCTTACCATAAATACTATATCACCGTCAAATTCAGTCAAACCAAGTCTACACTTAGTTCAGGAGATTATATCAGGAGGGAATGTAATCTAGGATATGATATTTATTTGCTGTTTTTACCAGAAGAGATAAATAAGGAATCTTTACTCACAAACCTTATCTTACTCTCCTATCACACAAAAAAATATAACTGAAAGCAAAGTTTGGTCTAAAAGCAGGGAAGGTTCTACCCTTTCAGGGGACCTAGATAAAGTTTTAGATAAAATTGCTGATCACTTCTTCCACAACCCAGGAGCTGCCCCAGAGTCAGAGCTAGCCACCTATCCAACACCTCTCAAGTGGTTTTTTATGGTTAAGGGCTTTACTCAAGAACAGAGATATGATCTCACACTTCTGCTGGTCACAGGATTCAAACCAATGACCTTCTGGACATGGACACTGGTCTCTAATCTGTAGAGCCACACAACACACATGTAGAGTTATTACAGCAAGGAGTTAAAAAGACATTTCAACAAATCTACTGAATCATACATTATAATGAATAAACAGTTTTAAAATGTCTATAGCAGGTTTTAGCACAGTACACTAGATAAATTGAACTACTTCTCAAGAACATTTTCAATGGCAAATTAGAAACAGCAATCTGTGTCCATTTCTGAAGAGATTATCAACATGATTTCACATTATTATCAGCAAACAATGTAAACAATAAGCATTTGTTTAATTGTTATTTTACACAGCACCTTAAAAAAGTTACTTGCTTTTGTGTCTGCCTGATGTTCACAATGTGAATCGCTCGACATCTGACTGTAATTGTTGATGTGGGATCAAATGTTAAGTGCCTTGGTACGATCGGGAGGGGAGGAGTCTACGAAAATAAACATGATTGAATTAAACAATAATTCTCCAGCGTAATAAGCTTAATTACTATAAATGCATGCAGATATAGCCATGGTGTCTGAGTTTGGAAGACAAAGGAGAACCTGTAAGTGGTCTGCTATTGAATGCTAATCCGATTCTGCATATTTATGGGTAGTTTTATAGGCATATGATTCAGAAACTCACCCCCCCCCCAGGCCAGAGAGCAGGGCAGTTAAGTAGAAGACCTCACATCATGCAAATACACTGATTGTCCACTCTCATAAATGGCATTTTAGACATTGCATGAGCTGTGACTGCCATCGTTTGTGTCCATTCGTTTTTTGTTTTTGGCACACGGTAAATCTTTTCCGTTACCAGTACAAACCGGACATAGATTCTCGCACTGCTTCTTAACATCCCCATTTTAATCTTGTTTTGTAATCGACTAGGCATCGGCGTCTCTGCATGCTGCTGTATCACGCTAACGGAGGTGTTGTAACTTAAGATGTCGTTGAGGCAGGGACAAGTAACTGGTCCAAAAATGCACACTGCATCCTAATAACCCTGCAGGCAGCCCCCCCGCCCCCCCATGCAGCCCGAATCAGACAGAGCTGCTACAGAGTCGTGTAGGTGTGCTTTAGGTGTATTTTTGTAGGTGCGCGAGTCTGTCTGCGTGTAGATGTGCTGGTGAGAAGCTGTGCTATGTGTGGGTAGCTGTACGCGTTTAGATATCTCCGTATCTCCATGCGCACATGTGGGCGTGCAAGTGAAGACCCGCACGCACGCCGCTTCGTGGATCCGTCTAGGTGCATGGGGACGCGGCTTGTCCCTGCGTAGGTGTCCGTGTGCCGTCTCTGGCTGGATGGTTACCTCTCCTCTGCAGGGGGTCTTCTTGCTTGCTGATTTCTTTGGCGAGTGATTCTGGATCAGCTCATTATCCCTACTGGGGGGTCGGCTTAGCCATTTGGGCTTAACGATAATACTGACCCGGGGTCAGCTGCTGAAGGCATCGTGAATCCTGGAACGGCATCTCTGTCTGGGCCCGAGGGCACGCTGTTCACATCTGTGACGGCTTAGTGGGGACTCCCGTCTTAAAAAATGACACCCTTCACCTGACGCGGTCTGACATCTGCACGGGAAATCACTATAAATAATGCAGCAGATATATTTACACAGTCGCTCTTAGTGGAAAGCCACACTCCAGCAGAATTACATGTTTGTAAAATGCATTCTATGTATGTAATGGCTGTAATGCAATCAACAGCATATCACAGGCAGTCACGGCGACGTAAGTCGATTCCCGATCAGATTTTTTAATGACTAGCAGTTACCATATTTCTCTATTTTTTTGGAACCTTCAGCAGTGGCTGCTTTTTTGCAGGGCGTGCGAAACATGCCAGATTGCTTATTCTGTTTGCTAGAAACGCACACACACGCGCGCGCGCACACGCAAAAACGACAATTGTTCTTTTTTTCCTCCTCATAGCTCCAGAGTAAAAAAAAATATAATTGGTCTTGGTTGAAGGAAGAATTGCGGGGAATCAGCAAAGTTGGCAGTATCCCCCTGGGTTAAACAATTGAATTGTATTGAAATGACTGACTTAACAGGACTCAGTTAATCCTGACGTGAGCGAACATGCGAAGGACGCTGACAATGTCACGGCGACGTGAGAGAGCTGCTGGCGGTTTCTGGCATGGCCGCACACTTACACCAAAGGAACAGATCACATGGCCTGGGCTCTGGGTATTTGTGTAGGATTCTTACCTTGCGAAAAACCCCATGAAGGCATAAACCCCAATCCTGAGGCGCAGCGAGCCCGTGCTGAAAGAGAGGTCTTCTATTAGCTGTCAATTCCCAGGGTTGTGGACATTTCTAGACTTGTGAAACAGTACAGTAGCCTTTCCTGCTGGCTTGTGCTATTAAAGGAGGTGCACTTTAACGAAGGAGGTGTATGTGTATGTGGGGAAGGGGTTCAGCCGTAAAGACAGGGGGATTACGTGTGCTTCTGAGGCAGCAGATCCCTTCGGGGGCCGCCTGCACAGTCGTCACATCGGCCGCATATAGGCCAAAATATTCCCCGAGTGAGGTGTTCGACCTTCCTTCCTTCGGTAAATAACATGCGATCGCATTTCGGGTAGAACTGCGATCCGCAAGGCCTGCTTTTCACCCAAGGGCCTGCAAGGCTGCGAAACAAGTGTGATCAGTGAGCATGTGAGTGAGTTCAACATCTGCCCCTTACAGTACCTGTCAAGGGGGCCTTCTCAATTACTGTCCCATCTCTGGTGGATGGATATATCTTCTCTGCCAGTTTGAGTTTCAGAATCTTTTTGAGATGCAACTGCTTGAGTTACTACTAAAGTTACACGTTTCGCCAGATTAATGATGAAAAAACAAATAAGAGATTCTTAATAGGAACAAAGAGGTAATGGTGTCGTCAGCGAGTAAATTCGGCGAGGTCCATGGGGTTATGAGTGAGCTAAGTTATGGACAAGGACCACAGATCTGTGACCAGGAGTGGGAAGAGGATTACAAAAGGACCAGGACTAGACAGCTCTGCACCAGTGTGAGAATAACACTAGGAAAGAACTGGAAAACACTGTCCTTTGCAGTGGGCTGTAGGTCTGATTGCATTCAGACTGTGCACTGGATGCTCATGAGTGTCACATTAGTTGAGACCTGCACTTAAGCTAAACCATGGTTGATATGTAAACACTTTTATAAAGGAACATTTGTTAGTCACCGATGACCAGCACCAGATTTTTGTTGTTAGTTCTGCTTTAAACAGAATAATAAAATTGTCTTTAGTGGGCTAAAGATTAGCTAAATGCAGTTAAAATAAGAAGCAGTTGTGTTTTTATTAACAAATAATAATTGCTCGTCTCCTTTACTGAATTAAAGTCCTGTGATGGGGCTCTTGTAAAATGCCACAGACTACAGGGAATAGGTGTGATTATACTTGCACTTCTCGCTGCAGACCGTGACCAGACCTCCATTGCCCCGATTATACCAACAGCGTATCTGCAGCCCAGTGCCAGTCCCAGACAGGTCCTGGTGATTATCAGGGTCCAACTCACAGTGCCAGGGCCCAAACAATATAGGAATAGACACCATCACCGGAGACTCTTATCATCTATCCCACCCACGTTAGTCATTATAAACCTCCGCTTGGGTAGGGGGGTGGTGTTTGGTTGTCTGGCCATTTGGTCTGCCCGCTGATTCATGTCTGATTTCCCAGACAGACACCTGTCAATCTTCACTTCCTGGAGAGAAACGCATTAGTGACAATCAGGAAGACACATAATCTATCTTCAAATGAGCAACTAGATTAATTATATGCTTCAAAAGTCACCCTTTGCACCTTTTATTCAACCTTGGTAATAGAACATACTGAGTATCGAAAACGTCGTCTTGTCATGAGCTTACAAGAAAAATAAGCATTTAAATCATTGATATTGAATTAAAAATACTATTAAATGGCCTGGGATTTTTTATTGTTGAACCACACATGTCAGGATCTCTTGTCTGTCATTTCCTGGTTTGGCCAGTAGGTATTGCTGGCCATCCTGTTCTTTTTGGTGCTTGGTAGCTTTTCCAGTTCCTAGTGTGTTCCCCTGCTACCTGGGAAGCCGCGTGGTTGAATGGGCTGTATGTGTGGCTGAGAATGGTGCTTTCCCTACCAATATGAGTTTAAGGCTGACCAGAGACCAGCCTCAACTTTATTAGTCTTTTTGAGTTTTGATTGTTTTCCCCCTAGTTCTGCCCCTGTATTTCAGTATTTGTTTACCTCGGTTTTTGGTGATACCTGTATCCCTGCCTGTGATCCCTGTATCCCTGCCTGCGATCCCTGTATCCCTCCCTGTGATCCCTGTATCCCTCCCTGTGTCTGGTTTTGTAGTTTTATTTTGTTTCACTTCTATTCCTAGTGGTTCAATTCCTAGTTCCTGTTAATTACTCTCACCTGCATTTTGTTTCCCTTAGTCTCTAGTATTTGTGTGTAATAAGTAATGACCCACATCTGTCCGTCATCTCTCCCTCGTTACCTGTGCATTTAGGTACCTGCCTTCACTCTGTTCATCATTGGTCATTGTATTCATTTTCTGTGTTTCCTGAAGGTGTAGCTGTTTCTTGTGCTTCCTCTGCGTTGCCACGCATTTAATTCTTGCCTTGTTAGTTATCATTGTCATTGTTTTTAACATTAAATCCTCATTCTTCATAAGCCACAGTTTAGATTAACCGTTCGTTATGCCGCTCCATGACACACTTTGGTTTGTTCTATTTATCCTTCGATCAAATTTTGCATCTGATTCTTCTCTTTGATCCCATTAAACTCCAAGGGAGAAGTTATGACAGTGAGGCTGTGACCATCTGTGGGCGATCTCACACCTCACAGTGAAGCTGCGAGCCTGAAGTTTCTCTGGTCCACAAGACCTTGTGCCTGTCAGTAGCAGTTTGTGAGGCTTTGTGTTTGACGCTGAAGCCAGCAGTCTGCTCAACGCCACGTTGGAGAGCGAAGCTGTGAATCTGAAGCCGCGGCGATCCGTGACACGTCACGTGTGACAGGGAAGCCTTCACGTTCTATAAAGTCTTTTGTTTGACAACGAAGGTAGGTAGATAGCGTGCTTGGGAGTGAAGCTGTCAATCTGAATCTGTGATAGTTTGCGAGACCCCTTGCCTGATGTGTGATTCCTGACCTAGGCTTTCTCCAGGTACATTTGGGGGGAGGACCTCAAGGCTGATATAGGGTTGGCCTGATCAGCACCTTTTTTTTTTAGCATGGAGAACTGGGGTGCCGTCCAGCTTTTCATCTCCTTCCAGAGGAAAGGGGGATGGGGTAGAGGAGTCACATTACTGCGGTAAAACCTGCCATCTCTTTAATCCCTGTGTCTTAGTGTCACACACAATCACTCAGAAGGAAACGGAATACTGGACCACTATCCAATAGATGCTGACACACACATACACATTGGCAAATTGGGTGATCTCATTCTCCTTAGGTTCCTCTATCAGAAAGTTCTCATCTACTCATGTCAGCTGCCATTGTTTAGGTGGATCCAAAGAATTCGTAATATTACCATGACAGTAACCGACAACAGGCTGTTAGTGGTTATTTGGGAGGATGGTGTGGAGGCTCAGTGGGTGGCATTATTGATTCTCACCTCCATGGCTGGAAGTTCAGACCTTCTCTCCTGTGTATGTGGAGTTTTCATGATGCCCTCATATCACATGGGTTCCCTGATTTCTTCCAGCACTCCAAAGATAAACAGTTGTAGGAAGTGGCACATAATATATGTGCAGTCCAGCTGTAAGCCCTGTACTTCCTATGACAGGCTCCAGCCCCTCCAGGACCCCGTCCAGGGTATGTGGATTGAAGATGGATGGAGTTCTGTATATGTTCATTTTCACTCCTTATCCCACGTAC
This sequence comes from Mormyrus proboscirostris, assembly GCA_026779585.1. Taxonomy (NCBI): domain Eukaryota; kingdom Metazoa; phylum Chordata; class Actinopteri; order Osteoglossiformes; family Mormyridae; genus Mormyrus; species Mormyrus proboscirostris. Next base: position 20,775,310 of record JAODKF010000045.1, on the reverse strand, counting down.
TGTACATTTATAATCTCGTCTTGAGGTCACAGTGATAACTAAACTCACTGCATAATTACATATTTTTCTGATTTCCCAGATTATGTTAACTGCGAAGCCACAACAAAATTTCTCTTTCCTGCTTCAGTTAAAATGCAGAGGGTCTGTCCATGGTACCGAGTTCGAGAAACTGTTCTTCTGACCAAACGGGGAGCGTTCAAAGCCCAGGAGAAGATAAGCTCTTATCATTTTCAGGGTTTACAGTGAGCTTGAAGGCTATTCCGGGAAGCACAGGGGCGCAAGACAGGGTTCACCTTGGAAGGGATGCCAGTCAAAATGCAGCCACCCTGTAACTGTAAGCAGACTTTCATCATCTTTAGGTGAAGGCATTTATTAAACAAATAAATAATTCATGTAATACTTGGTAATGTCCCTATAAAAATTTGGACGTTTACATTTTCAGTATGCTTTACTGAATTAATATACGTTTGTCATTAGTGAATCCCCAGATGCCACAAACAGATGTCCTCCATCAGATAATGAATGGCTTTAATCTAGTGCAGCGTTTCCTATTCCAGTCCTCGGGGATCCAAAGACAGCCCATGTTTTTTGCTCACTCCCAATTCTCGGTAGCAAAAATGTGAATTGTCTGGTAGGGAGCAAAAACATGGACCGACTCTGCGTCCCAGAGGACCGGGTTGGGAAACAGTGATCTAGTGTGATCATGCCTAATTTCATTAAAAGTGGCTCAAGGGCTTCTAAGCTGTGATCTTGATAATAAGCTTCAGCACAAGTCCGCGACTAAGCGGCTTCAGTTGGACGAGGGCAGCCCTCACTCCCCCGTCAAAGCCGTCACCTGTTCCGTCTGTAGGGACAGTGATCCGCTCGGACACATCTGCATTTAGACATGTGGGACAGTATACTGACAGATGTGCTTCTTTGTGTTGCTCCTGACTCAGCCGTTGCCCCCACATTCAGGATTCTAGCCTACTCACCGTGACACCCCCAGCAGGCAGGATTAATGCTGCAAAGTTCTGGCTGTACCATACCTACCGATGTCGTCATTCGCAGACTGAATCGCTCATTAAGAAGACCATCTTTGCTTCTCAGAAAACAGGCTCTTCTCACACAGATAAGCAACAGTAATCCAGCGTGTTGGATGCACTGGGAGCTGTTTCACACATCCTTCCAGATTTGTCCTGTAATGTGGTGGGCTGGTTAAAGTCAATGAATGGCTAGGTGAAAGGTGTTCTAGACACACTAGAGTAGGGCTTTTCAAATCTGGACCTTGATTCCAAATCCAGAATTTCAGTTCTCCCAGGTAGTTAGTTTAATAATTACTGATTCTGATTGGTCACAGAGGCTTCACACCTGGCTCACGGGTAAAGGCAGGCTGGAAAATCAGCTGTGCTCGGACCTTGAAGACCACGATTTGAATAGTCCTGATTTAAGTGTGTGGGTTTCCTATTTTTGCGTATAATTTGTACCCCTCCCCCATGGGTCTTGCCAGCAAATGTTTATTTCAGACCCCCTCCCCATGTAGTAAACTGGTACATAAACTGAATTACTCAAATGTCCAGTGTTGTTTTGAGTAAATAATCAACGGTTGGTTCCCCCAGCATGCCAATGCACGTGATTCCCCCAGCTCACGAACTGGCATATGCTTTGCGATCCAGAACCCTGCTGACTTGGCAGAGTCCCCCAATCTAAGTACATTTTCCATCATCTGTCACTACTTCCACTCATGCAACACAGCAAAAAGGAGGGCGGTCATCTTTAGCAGACAAACAGTGCTGTAAATTCTCAGCAAAATAGCTATAGCACCACGAATCTAATTCCATCATTGCTGACGCATTATCATGGGAGACACGTCACAATCAAAGACATGTTTCTCTTACATAGATCACTCCACCGTGATATAAATATGCTGAAGTCTGCCATTTTCAGGAACTGACAGCAGGGAAGTAGTGTTATGCAAATACCGTATTTGGCTGCAAATAAAGAGCTTCACATTTAATTCTTGGAAATTTGAAGTGAGATTCTCACAAGCAGGGGAATGAAGAGATGCGTGTATTTCCATTCTTATTCTTTCCCATTTCACGTTGTCCCATGTCACCAAAGGGATCTCAGGACAGCATGGTGTTGGAGATGCGGAAGGACACGCCTTGAGACAAAAGAAGCTGAAAATACCATCCTCAAGGTCTGTGGCAGGGCAAATTGGGTCTTTTATTGAATTGCAGAGACGCAAAGAACAGCAGGCATGTTTGCATTGTCACACCTCTGGTCAGCGCTTGGCAAGGACAGGGGTTGGAGTGGGACCCCTTTGGTTAGGGCTGGGCAGGGACAGGGGTCAGATGTGTAATGGGTAGCTCGGCAGGTTCACAGCGAGTGTTCGCGAGGTTATGGGTTCAAATCCTGTGGCTGGCAAGGTAATCATACTCCCATCGAGGTCCCAAGCTTTCCTCAGTTGTATGTCACTTTAGACAGAAACATCTGCTCAATAAATGTGAAATTAATAAGAATAAATGAAATTTGCAAGGCGTTAGAGATACCAGCAGGATCATCGGCAGGATCCCCAAGCCAAACCTGTACCCAGCTGCAGCTTCGGTCACCTCTGTGCCCCTGTGGCCAGGCTGCAGCAGCTGGACAGTCAGTGCTGAGGCCTAATTAACCTTCCTGCTAGGGAGGCCTGCCTTTACGAAGGCCTCAGTCGGCCAGCGTGTGGCGAAAGGCCTTGGGGCCGCTAAGATTCGGTGTCCACCGATGCCGCGACTCCATCATCAGGGGTGCAGAGTCCAGCAGCCAATAGCTAATGCCCATAGAGATATGTAATGCTTGGGAGACACAGCCTGGCCTTCATGAGAAGGCATCCCTCCTCTGCTCCCCGCATCGTGCGAAACGTGGAAAGCCACGACCAGCACAGCACCCCTGAAGGAAATGGCCATGTATGTCAATGCGGAGCAGATGACTAATAGGGGAGAGAGAGGGAGAGAGAGTCGCTTTGCACACGACGTCACCCTTCTCTCCTTCCAGCTGCAGGCAGGCCGTCACAGCACAGTGCACGGTACATATCTGAGTGTGACCACCACTCCAACCAAGGTGGCGATAGCTGGCAGCATTCTGGCAAAACGGAGGAAAAGCGCAGACTGACCCATAGGCCTGCCAGTATATGGGTGCCAGGGGGCTGTTTGGCTCTCGTGCTGGGTGCCGTGTGACTTTGCAGCATGACTAAGGAAGCGAACCCGTAGGGGCGTAAAGCGGAGCAGAACGCGTCAGCTCCTCCCCTACCCCACCTGCTTGCAGCACTGTGAAGAGACAGACGGACAGACGGCGGCCTCTGAAGATCGGGGTGAAGAAAGAAATGACATGTCAGATTTAAACTTTACATTCCCGGTAATTAAATTAACTTTTTGACTTAATGGCTTCACAAAAGGGAACTGCTGTTTCTCGTAAAGTTTGCCCACCCCAGGTTTTAGAGTGCCACAAGCCAAGAGGCAGACTTTCATCTCACTGGAGTTTTTAATTAATCGGCTTTGACTGAGATGCAGATTAAATTCACTGCGTGAGCCATAGCTCGGGAAGCTGGCTGCCGGACCTGAGAGTCATTCTCCAGCCGTGTGAAACCAAATTCACGTTTGAAATAACTGTAATTATGAAAGGAAATATATGGTTCTACAGATTCTCCCCATTCCTGTTACACTAAGCAACAATAAATGATGAGGTGTGCTTAACATTTATTTATATCTGTTCTTAACCCAGCAACAACTGAAGTCGCTAAAAGGCCAATATTCTAAATTAGGTTCATTACTAATTTATTTTCATTTTAAGTTGCGTGAATAGTGAAAGGATTAGCAAAATTAAGCTCCTTAAAAAAATTAATTACTGAATTGAATGACTAAATGATATGCTGGAAGGTTCAACTAATTAAATAATTGAGGGCAAATTTAGTATTTTAAATTTTGTAACTTTTACTGTGATTTTCCTGCGCCTATTATCAATTAATTAGCCAATCAGTTCCTGGCAGTGCAACAGGAGTAAGTTGCAATGACTTTTACTTACACAGTGCCTGTGTTCTACTCAGCACCCCCAGAGAAAATAAGTAAAAACCTAAAAGCTGAGTCTCTACACCTTATCATTGTGAGTGCTGGACATTTGTATATTTTTGAAGGTATCTGCCAGGCTGGACTTAGTTGAAGCCAATTAACATCCTCAAACTGACTGAAGATGGGATTCTACTGGATGCAAATGAGAGGAAAACGTTACAGTTCATTTGAGTTCAGTTTATTTCTATATTGTGCATCTCATTACGGTGAACTAGAATTGCTCAAAGACTTAATAGGAACATTACAAGTGGATTTGAAGCAGATGAATAAAAGCAGCACAGACTGACAATAAGGGAGTTAAGACAGAACGACACAGAACAGTGGTTAAGAACAGGATCACCGGGAGACAAAACAACAGTTATTAGGGCATGAATCAAAGGGACGTGACAGCCTAATTAAGAACGACATCACAGAAAATACAGACATTACACACATCACAACAGAGTCAGCAGTGATACTCGAGGAAACTGATAAATATGAAGCAAAATAATTTAAATCCTACAGCTCAAATTTAAAATTCTGTTTGGCTTAACAATATTTAAAAATGATAGCTGAGCTAACAGACCAAAGATATGAATTAATTATGTGATGCACTCAATCAACATGTCAGTCAAGGTTAATTAAAATCTGTACTGGAACTGGACCTGGCTAACCACATGACCCTCCAGGACCAGGTTTGCCAACCCAAGTCTTTAATTTTAAACACCACTAGATGGCACCATTGTCATGTTTTAATTTCAGAATATTGCACATCTGCAAAGGTGCCTGGGTTTCTTTTTACTGAAGCAACTAAGCCTGAGCGCCTCCCCCACAATATTAAAAGAAAAAAAAAAATCATGAATTAAATATTTGACTATGCCACAAGCTGCCTACTGCCTACAGCATACAGTAGCAAGCTGATCCCCTCGGCCAAGGAAACTTGTTTTTGCAGAACCTACCCTGCGTCTAACCACCGTAACGCCCCACAGGACTGCAATCTTTCAGTGAGATCTTTCAGCTCAGCACGGGTGGTTAGGAACGGAACAACAGGGAGTGCTGGCCCCAGGAGAACCAACAGCAAACGGGACAAAGACGCAGACGGAGGCCAGTGGCAGACACGGCCGATCGATGCCCCAGGGCACCCTCCCAGCTCACGGCCGGTTTGGACTCCATCGATTCGTCAATATAATTGATTGCTTGACCTTCAAGTATGAAGCAGAGATAATATCATGTCATACGTATAAAAGTCAAAACTATACAACACCGGAACAAAACATCCCTCTTGTTATTTCCTGCGAGGAAGGACGAAAACAAACAAACAAAATCAGTCTCAGCTGGGTGCCAAAGACAAGCTGGGGTTTGCAACATCATTACAAAGGTGTGGGGGGGGGGGGGGGGGC
>JAODKF010000045.1:20759288-20769749 GCA_026779585.1 Mormyrus proboscirostris | reverse complement strand
CTGCCCCTTACCGGGATGGGTGTTAAAGGGGTGGGCGGGTCAGACTCAGACAGCAGGTGTATGCAGCAGTTGCCCAGTGGAGGGCTTGGCCAAGCATTTTTCCTTGAGCATAACAAGGGATCCTATTAAAGGACAGAGTGGAAGAGAACAAAGCATGTGTACAAAGAGTAGATTCGACATGGCCGAGCTGCTGCATCATGCTGAAATCTGGACCATGTTTCTCTGCAGGACCCTAGCTCCTGTGATGTGTTACTTCTTCTTGTGTGCGCTTTTGGCCCTAGAGGTGCTCTTGGGCAGGGGCTGAGCCGAGGGTGGGCCCTTGCCAGGCTCCGCCTGCTGAGCCGTGAGCAGCTCCGCCTCCTTCTGCCTCAGCTCCGCCTCCCGCCGCGGGCTCCAGTAGCCCTCCCTCGCCTTGAGTGTCTTCAGCCGCTGCTCGTTGAGGAGAATCTGCACAGACAGACCAGGGGGATTCACTGAGTGCAGCTGGGCCTTGCCTAATGATGGGGGAAATGAGGCCTGGACGGGGTGAGATCAGTGTACACTTTGCTGGTTATTACATTGGTTCCCATTGGATCATGCCAGTTGGTGGTTGAAGGCACATGGAAATCCCATCTGCTATGGGGCTAGAGGCCTCATTTGTCTGATCACTGGTCTCCATTAATGGTCTCGCTGATTGTGTGTGATTTGTGGGGGGGGGGAGGACACTAAGTGATGCACAAACACACCAAGTTCAAGCCCAGGCCCGGAAGTCCTGTATGTTCAACAAGAAAGTGTTTCCTGATTACTGGGAGTAAGACAAACTTTTTCTGCTGACATTTACGACATTGATGACAGCAGCCTGTGCATGACATCCACTGATCTAGCACAGTATATGAATCATGTTCACACGTCCAGCCCACACACACGAGACAAGTGTCCTTTGTCCCTACTCACCTGCAGCTCATCGTACATTTCCACCTGCCTCCGTTTTAACGCGTTCTGGCTCTCCTTCTCCTGCCTCCTGTGCTCGAGGATGATGTCACGGACCAGCCGGAAACTCTGGATGTGTTCTGCCTTGGGCTTCCTGTGCCCTGCCGCCACGGGCTTCCTAGTCGGACGAGAAGCTTCACATGCTTCAGCCTGCCTTCAGGCACAGAGTACATACACGCTCGGGTCATGCTGCACACCAAGCGGTTTGTCAAGGTCCTGCTGAGTACTGCGGCTGCACCTCCACAAAAATGTCCTATTCTACATCTGTGAGTCGAATTACCTTTAAATGTCAAAAAGTATTGGAGAAGAGGTTTAGAACTACCTGTATGCCAAGGAGCTCCACAGGTCCACTCCCGATTTACCCCTGAGCGAGACACTGAATTTCATCTATTTGCAGAGCCATAGAACTTCACATCAATGTATCTGGTAAAGAAAAGTATCTGAATTTTGATTAAAGAGACACAAGAAACAAATAACTGGTCTGTGTACCCATACCACGAATCCCAGACCTTTCTCAGCGCTATATCAGATATTCCTACAAGCAGAATTCTCCCATGACTTTCGCAGACTTTAACACAGAGCTACTCAGAACTAACACAAATGTTCCGGTGAGTACCCCAGGGCATTTCGACAGGAGACGAGCTCTAGAAAAAAGTTGTCACCACCTAAAGAAAAGGCTCCTTTTTTTTTTTTTTTTTTTTTTTTTAGATTGACCTTCGTTAAGAAAGACACAGAGCGTCAGAGTGGCTGATAAAATCCCAGCCCTCTGTAATGGGGAGGTGAAATGCTGGGCACTTATCTGACTCCTCTAATAGCCCATGGTGTGGTGTCAGTAGTCATTAGACGGATAGATAAGGACATTGAGGGGAGACCCCTGGGAGCCCCCAGCTCATTCCACCCGAAATAGCTCTCTAATTAATAGACCCAAATATTATCCCATTAACGCCGCTGGTAAAGCAGAAGGACTTCCATGGTTAGGTCCCGGGACGGCCGGCTTCCACTTTCGGCACACCCTTCCCTCGCAGCACGCCAAGGCGTTCTGGAACAGGACGCACTTCCACAAGACCGGCATGTGGGTTAGAGTGCACGAGTTTTCCCGGGGTGTTCGTTATTTATTTATTTTTTTAGGTATTTTTGTTGCTGTTTGGCAAGAACACACAATGTAACATGTACAACACTGTGGCTACATTTTGTTGATGAGATCGCACCTACACCACTATTACCATTTTTTTTTTTATGTTCATGTTTGTGCCCTATCCTGCTTGTGATGGGTTACAAGTTCCCTCAACTCTGCACCACATTGGAAGATTAATGGATGAATTGATTTAATAAAGTGATCTGGGTTATTTGCCCTGTTCAAAAGTACGACTGCTTTTCCGGGACTCTGAACTACCGGTCAGAGAATTTCTGCATTCTCAGGGCAGCAGAGGAACATAAAGCAGCACAGTGTCGTGGTGTTGATGCTGCAAACCGCCGCGCTCCTTCACCGTTTTATAGGGCCATGAATTGCCAGTCATGTGATGCGGCAGGACTGAACGCGGCATCCCAAGCTCCCTTGCATCCACCGCCGCAGTAATTATCCCGACGCTCAGCACACAAACATCCCAGCCGCGCTGACAGGGGGCGCCACGTCTAACCGCTTTCCCAGCGACGGCACACTCGTCTCGTTAAACGAGGGCAAACGAGCGGCCGGAACGTGGGATCCCGGGCAGGAGAGACAAAGAGCCCAGCCGGGAGTGTAATTTACAGTGCCGAGCTGCTGACGTGCATGGAATGGTAGTGTTTTCAAGCCCGACAGAAGAGGCTTCACTAGACGCCGTGCTGACATAGGAGCTCAATATATAAAGCAGGAATCCGGCATTATGTATTGAGTGGAGCCGGCAACAAGAAATCAGGATGACTAATCATGACACCGCTGAGCGTGACTGTAAAACAGGTTTTATAAATGCTTCATTCGGTGCAGGAAACTGTGAGCGCTGTAAGAGGGTGAGGCTGCTTAGGAAGGCCAATGTCGGCCTCCTCCGCCTTCCAGCATGCCATGTTAGCCCGCTAACTGCCCCCTTGTCTTCCATCAGAGTCTAAAATCCCTCCCTAAGCACAGTTAGTATTGGATAAGTGCTCAGCGATGACGCCAAGGTAAACATCTTCGTAATCATTCGCTTGAGGGCGACCCACCAGCTGTCAGAGAGGACATCGGAGCCGTTGAAGGGCGTGACGGCCACGGGTGTGTGGGCAGAGGGCTGGGGTGGATCTGTCTGGCAGGGCCGGACCACGTCTGTTGAGGAGGGACTCGGAAGAACATCTGGGGCGCCTGCTGGAAAGGTTAAAAACACCTTTAATTTTCACCTCTAAAACAATCCTCAACTTGACTGAGCAGAGAAAAAGACAAAACGATTCTGAATACAGTCCACAGATGCATTTTATATCGAAAAGTTTTGCAACAGGAGACTGACTGACTCTAGGTCACCTAATGTTTAAGGATGAGAGGAACTCATCATTCCTCATATGAAAAAGCTTTCTGCTTCCTCTTACACCTGGAACTGGAGATGCTAAAGCTAAGCAATGCTAAACGTCCTTTAAACAAAGACTAACAAAAACCAGGTGGAAATGATCAGGCGAAAGTCAATATTTTATTATCCAGTTGTTGTCTTTTTATATACTGTGCAAAAGTCTTCGGCAGTAAAAGAAAATAAGGCTTTAAATGATCTTTGTGTTGGTGTAAAACTTTGATATTATATTTCACAAAGAGTAAAGAGACTCCCTTAAAATCACCCCAGCATTCACAAATTACCCATATATATACCCATGCATTTTTTGACTTGAACACTACCCAACTTTCTTTGGCTAAAACAAAACCTCACTGACTTATTTAACTCATTTGGTTCATTAATAAATTGAGCTTGTAGGGAAATTTAACAACCATATGGAATGACTGAGTTGCATCTGGGGAGAGGTTTGGGAAACAGAGTTCATCTAGCCATCCAACATGATATCAATTGCCTTTGCAGAATGGGAGAAATTCTTTATTATTTTAATGTTACGGTTAATTTGCATAAGTTCTAATGTTAAATTGTATTTTTTTTCCTGACCAAAAGTACTACCCAGATAAAAAGGCCTAAACATTTCCTTTGACTGCCTGCTCAGTACTGCATGTTTATTTTATATTTCATATTGGTATACTTGGAGACATGCTAACCTAAAGATTAAAACCCTGACAGTAACAGATTATTAACAGACTCTTTTTCCACACCTTCTGCACCAGCCTCCTCATCCACAGTCTCTCCAGCCTCCCCCCGGCCCAAGTGTTTACTGATGAACTGAAGACGGACTTGCTGTGCCTGGAACCAGAACACAGCACAGCAGTGTGACACATATCCAGTAAGGCGTGTAAACGGAAAGGCCCGGAGGAGGCGGCTTATAGCAGGATGCGGTGGAGTCAGTAAGACACAGGCACAAACGTGTTAAGAACGGGCATGTTGGGCCACCTTGAGGGACCGGCCCGGGTCCACCGCCTCCCACGCTTTCTTCATGGCCTTGATCTCGTCCGCTCTCTCCGTGTCCTTGCTGACCTGAACGGAGTCGGCCTCGCTCTGATCGCTCACAAAGCGGAGGGTCCACAGGGGCCTGCTCACATCCAGGATCTGCCGTGGGCAACGACACAACAAAGAGAGCCCACCGATTCGGTTCAGGGCTTTTAAGGAAAGCGGTCAGGACCTTCACCGTGGAAACCATCACCTATAGCTAGGGATATAATTTTGGTAGCTGTGGGAGATGCCAAGAGAGTAAATGGGGGGGGGGGGGTTCAGGTGGAATAAACCAAGTAAATTCTGCAACTGATTGGTGATGGTTTTCTGAAGCCACATGGGCTTATTAACTAGTTAAGCATGTACAGTAGCTCAGCCTGCATATGTCACCTGTCAGTGAATCAGCCTGCACCTCAGTCAGGCTGCTTGCTGCTCCCCTATGGCATCTGCCATAGAACTGAGCATTTTTTTCACAGCTATTTACATGCTCTGCTGTGAAGAAGTATTAGCATAGAAGTTACCTCATAAAAATAGGAGAAAAGAAAACAGGTTTTAATGCATCAGTCTTAACTTTGCCTTTCATTAGCTTCTCAGAGAGGACGTAACAATCGACCAGATGTGTGGCGATTTAAAGGGCCCTTGCGACGTTACACCCCCCCCCCCCGGTTGCGAGCAGGAACACGGTTATCACTTTGGGCTGTGCGCCTGCCGCCCGCAGAGACTGACCTGGCTCCCCTGCCTGAGGCCTGCCTTCAGTGCGGCCTTGCTCTTCTCCTTCTCTTTGGTCCTGCGGCTGGTTCTGGGAGTGCTGGCCTTCTGCCCCTCGCTGCTCGCCGTCTCCGTGCTCGCTGGTGCCACCTGGTCCTCCTGCCTCTCCACAATCACTGTAATAAACATGGCTTCAGCTGAGTATGTCCGCACTCCCAGGCTATCTGAGTGAGCTGCCACAGTCACATGACCAAGCTCCTCATAAACCAGGAGCCGGCTGTCTGAATAGGGCAATACCTTCCAATTGACCCAGTCCACTGAGTACAACCACAATATGCGAACGGCTTCCACGCTTTGCTGTACTAGGTGGCACTGTTGCTCTGTGTAGATATCAAAGCAGGTTCTCCTGATGCAGGAGCCTGCTTACATTTCATTACGACATCATCGTAAAATACTTAGGGCCAGATTTACTCTCTTGGCGTAAAAATAGTACTGTCGGGATTTACTGGAGACACATAGTGAAAAGTTAGCATTGGGGAGGCGGTGACACAGTTAATTTTGCGACTGGCCATATCGCATGTGCGTTTGTGGGAGTTCCCATTCAAACCACGAAATATGAGGGAGGACAGTATTTAAATGAATCAAACAATGTGATTTACTAAAGTCTGTGGTAGGCAATTTACCACTAATTGTGCTGATTATTCAACACCGAAAAAGGCATGTCTTATTTTGCGCTGCTCTTAGTTGATTGGCTTGGTCATTCTTTAAACAAACTTACTGCGCCTGGCTTCATACATGTGTGCATTTTGAGCAGATGACCTACAGAACTGGCCACTCCCACTGATGCTCTTTTTTTTTTTTTTTTTTATTGCTGCCTCACACTAATTAGCCCTGCTTAGTAAATCTGGCTGCTAATGTTTACGAAGGTGAGCCATGAAGGAACCTATTAAGCTACTAAATGTTGAATCATATTAATATGGATAATAAATCAAAGCATATGTATGTTTGGTTTTAGAAAGTCTGACTTTTTAAAAAAAGTTTAGAAATGCATGATGTCAGTTGAAGGAATGTATGCACAGATTGCACACATGACTATATTTGCATACAGTTACATATATAACTTTTTTGGCTGGTCATCTATAGCTCACGGGAAAAGCCGTCGCATTAGTGACCAGCATTTCAGGCTGAAACATACGATTAGGGGCCGGTGAGCTGGTGAAGGCCATGACTGGCGATAGTGGCTGCCGCTGTGTGGCGGCGAGAGGCGGCAGCTCAGCTGTGCCCGCGGAAGACACCTCCCCCCGCCGTGCCGCGCCAAGCGAGCGTCACCGGCCTCTGCCGCGCCTCCGAGGGCTCTTTCAATTAAAAGCATATTGATTTCAGCTCCTTCCGAAATAATTCCCGGGGCACTGAGGGGACAGGAGCCAGCCTCATTTGACTCTTTATTGACCCAGTTTCGGCGGCTCGTTGGAAAATGAATCACAGGCAACCACTTTCTTCCGCCAGTGGGGAGTTTGTTTTTTATTTATTTTTTTTTTATAATGTCACGGGTTACGGGGAAGGTCTGCAACTGATATGACATTTAAAATGAGCTAATGGTGAAGTTTGTATTATTATAATTACTGCTCAATGTTTTTAAAGAAATTATTTGAATATATAAAGAAGAAATTAATGATAAGGGATCAGACCCGGAGCCATAAGGTCCTGAATCTAAAGCGCTACTGCCCGGCCGGCTATAATGGTCAAATGGTTCTCTTGGAAAATAACACGTCCAAATATTTTCAATTCGAATTTCTAAGAAATATGTTTAGACTCATGACTCAGTGGGCAGGGGTAAGTTCTTTTGCTCAAATCCTGCAATTATCCAGCAGTAAAACACTGTCTTGTTAAAAGTGCTATTTATCCTTTCTTTCCCCTGCCTGCTTCCGTTTTTCATTTTTTCCATTGTCATGCTCATAATCTTCAATTTATATTTTGGTCACCATTGTGTACTTACGTGATCATTTCCTGCACACCCCCCCGGCTGTAGTTTTTAATTTGTGTTATTGTTTTCTGTATTTGTCTTCCAGCCATAATCTAATCTTTGGTTTCATGTTTAATACCCACATTACATGAGCGCAAAGTTCCAGTTTTACAAGGCTTTTGTTACAGAGGAGGTCATCAGGCGTGAGGCCTCGGTAAACCTCACGGAGGCGGGGCCAAGACACCGTGCGGCAGGGTACGTATGGCGGGCATCGGGGGGCACGCGGAGAAGGCTGAGCGGGCTGCGCTCCCCGTACCTGTCGTCCGGTCCTTCTCTTGCGAAGCCGCCTTGTTCTCATGCAGTGACTTGCTTTTATGCAGCACCTCTGCCTGGATGATGTACTTGTGACTCTGGGAAGCAGAGACCAAACAGGAATAGGATCAGCAGAACCGTCTGCCCTGTTATGCACTGACATTAACCCGGGCCGTCACTGGGAGAGGAAACAGGCATATGTTTCCCGATCTACCTTGGCGGCCCCTAACCCACCACCATTGGCAAAATAGACTGAGGGTGCGTAAGGTGACATTTTGTCAGGGGGCTCAGAATTCCTTGCTATGCCCCCAAGCATAACCCTCACTGGGCCTGCACTCTGACGCTCCTTATACGGGACTATATCACACACACACACACACACGTGCAAGTGCACTACCATTAAAGAGAACCAATACTGACCAATATTTCATTTACTGCTGACCAGCACAAAAAAGGTGAAATACAGCCTATCAGTTTCAAACACATACAAATGCCTGACTGCTAAATGCGCATATTTTTATATTTATATTGATCTATATCTGTCTGGAGGCTCGAAAGGCAGCGGGCAGGTAGAGGCTGGACTTCAGATCCTTGGAAGTGATTTCACCAGAGAAGCTTTGGTAGACTGCAGGAACAGAGACATGCAAGAGCGTGTGAGGTGCATAACCTGTGGAAAAAGCTACGTATTTCGGTAACAAAATCCCAAGCACAGAAGATCAGGACAATAGTGCACGTTGCGATGTCATCTGCCAGAGAAGCGGAAAGATCTGGAGGATGTGAGATGCCTCGTTACAACTCAGTTTCTGCTTTTGCTGCGTGGGGAAGGGCACCCTGGCGACTGTCTTCAGTGCTCATCTGCACGTCTCGGCTGCACTTGCTGCAGCAGTCAGTCTTTTATTTATCTTTATTTGCTTATCTAAGACAGCAGATACATTTAACCGTGGCACAAAAAAGGAGGAAATGAAGACCACTAGGGGCGCCCTGTTGAGTCGTGTGGCCGGCGGCTTACTGAACCAAACAGACGGGATGGAAACCAGGGAACGTCACACTCTGGTGGTGAGCAATGAAGCCACACCCCCAGCTGACCTTAACCTTAGAACATGAACTGTGGTGGCTTGCTAACCATGCTAACTGACCAGAGCAGCACATTCCTTCGTTAATTTTCATATATTTTTGGTGTCTTCGCTATCAGCAGCACAACTAACCATGTCTTAGAAGGCGAAATCTGATAGGGCAGGTGTGCTGACAGGTTTCGTACCATTGGCTGGGTCAGCTGGTTGTCAGCGGTCGGGAGCTGACTGGACGCCACATCCTCCCCAAGGCTGTGGGATGCAGCTGTCAGCGGCCCGTCACTCTGACTGACGAGCGAGCTGCCCTGGCCTCCAGGGGGCGCTATCAAGCAAAATCACAAAAAATGAGAAGTGGCCACATGTCACACCACAGACGGGGAGCTACGCTATTTAGAGGCGAAAGTCCAAATGCCCCCGTCACTCTGACAGTGACGAGAGCCTGCCATGAAGGGGAAAGTGTCAGAGAGTGTTGGGACTCAGAGGGTGTCAAGTCTGGAGCAGCCAGAACTTCAGAGCTGACGCTCGAGGCACGGGACACACTGGGCATGTGGCAGTGTCACACCCTCAGAGTGACACTCTGGTAAACAGGAGAACGCGCCAGACATCGCCCGTCATCGCGGCGTGGATCGCGTCACCGGCGGCTGGGCTGACTCACGCTTAGGGGGGCCATTGGGTAAAAAGCGGAAGACGGGGACAATGGCCTGGGCCCTCCCTGTGGCGCTGGCCACCTCCTCCTCGCAATCCAGGACCGTCAGCTTAACGTAGATGTCAGGCTCCGTCATCTGGACCTGAACCGTGCCGATGTGATCCCTCGTCACCTTCACCGAAAATCTGGCCAGAGAGGTACAGCGGGAGCCTGTCGTGACAGACATGGGGAACGTGGCCCTGCCGTAGCCCCTCGTGGTCCTCGCGGACCTTACCTGCATATTATATTCCTGTCATCAGGAATGAAATAGTCCCTGAACTCCTTGGTGGCAAAGCTGCAGAGCGGCGTGTCCCTGCTGAGCTTGGCAGGCGGGTCACATGACCGGATCAGTCGCATTCTCCACCTCCCCGCAGGAGGGGGCGTATCCCCAAACTGGGCTTCAGCCACAAAGGTGTACCCCCTCTGAGGCAAGGGGACCCAGAGCTTAACTCTCATGCAAACACACACACACACACACACACACACATATTATGTGCTTCCTCTTCTGTTCAAAGGTGAAACTCGGTCATGACACATCACAATGCTGTCCTGAGGGGTCCCCACAGGGACAAGAGGGCAAGGGGGGCGGACAGGGAGAGTCAGGAGACGGGAAAGGGCCAGACCTGGTTCGGCCTGTAGATGTGAGGCTCCACCTCCTGAAAGACCCGGGGCATCTCGTCGCCGGAGTCATTGTCGATGACGTGCAGGATGCAGGCCGCGAAGGGCGCGTACATCTTCGGCTCCAGCAGCACGTCCGCGTGGACAAAAAACACCTCTCTGTGGAGAGTCACCGAGGCGATGGCAGTGTTCACCATTTGCGTGGGGCCCTCTGCTGGCCATAAAACAGCTGCTACACTAATGGGGTATGCGACTTTTTGAGTAAGGCCCCCGAAACAACCAACTGAGCACGGAGAGGGCGAGGAACGTCATTCCCTCAGCCCTGATGCTGGGAACAAAGTGCCAGCGCCCAGCGTGCCGACAGCGCTGGGGACGGAAAGGCATCGTACCGGAAAACGAGGCCCCAGGAATGAGCGGGCTGCTCCGGAACAGCTACAGAGTAATCGGTGAATAGAACGCGGCTCAGCTCGTCCTCGTAACACGGATAGAGCACCGCCATCTTCTCGCTGCTGCTGAAAATGTGCCTGACGGAGAGAAGGCAAAAGGGGAGTGAGTCACGCTCACCTCGCTCTACTGGGGTTACTGGTCAACCATTTTAGTACAACACCCCCC
>JAODKF010000045.1:20746248-20759188 GCA_026779585.1 Mormyrus proboscirostris | reverse complement strand
CCCCGCCCCTACCGCCAAGGACTGCACTGAAATGATGGGATGTGCTGAGGTGCTTGGAGTTATGTGTGGAAATACACAGACAGAAAATGAAGGAAGGCAAGTTTAGGGTTGCCTGTGTGTATAAATATACAAATCATAGTGCAGATTAAAAGTGAGGCAATTTTTGCTTTTTTTGTCTTCGGTTCTGCATGAAGTACCATGCGCGATGCCTTCCAGGTGTTGGGTCATTCCTGCGCGCCAAGGATGACGCGGGCCGGCAGCGGCGGGAGGCGGACACGTCAGGCACTATGGCGGGGGCTGGCTAGACGCGCGGCCACTGACCGACGCGCCTCCCACGCTTAGCGGCGGTGGCGAACGGTCCGGATACGGCGCGCGTGACGGCGGCTCTAAAAATACCTCAGCAAAGACGTGGCGTGCTTCTCCCTGTCCGATTCCACGAGAGCCCAGATGTCGCGCAGCGTCTTCGAAACGCTGGCATTCTCCGCCATACCTTCAAATCGCACGCGGCAGAGAATGCGCGTCACCGTCTAAACCACGACACTGAGAATTTACCAGAACACACCATCAGACATGCATGATCAGTGAGTCAGAGCTGATGGCTCACCGTCCCGCAGAGGCTGTGTCGGACCGCAGGTACAGCCAGACCATTCTGTGGTTTCTGACTGAGGTGCCGATTTGTTTCATATGAAACGTCATAAATGTGATTTTTTTTTTTCAGGAACTTTTGAGCTCTATTGTGGCTAAAAATATCTATTTAGAATTACAGTTGTCGAGCTGCTATATACCAGTGTTTACCCTACAACCCTAACCAGGATAAGCGGTTAGACGGAGGATGGGTGAGTATATACCAGCATTTATACGCAGTCATGAACTAAATTCTGTGCCATAATTTCAAGCTTCACCAATCATTAAATGATGCTACTGATGGTTAAATTCCACTCACTCTCGTGCTGCTGAGGTCATCTGCTCAGTTCAATGTTACACCTCATTTCACCACGTCCAGAACAAAAACAACATCAGAACGGGGAGGGGTGGTGGGTTTGAGACCCGTGTGCTGGGGGCCAGTGCGTCTGAACTTAGACCCTGCCGATGTGATGGGTCCCGGACGCTCTGGCAGCCCCGGGCCTGGGTCAGAAATAGCTGCACCCCCAGACGTCCTGGCAGACCGGCTGGAAATAGCGTGAGTTGGGGGGGTGGGGTGGCTGCGAGGTTTCTCCCCAGTTCCCCTCCGCCTCACCTGCCAGGATTCATTGGCTTCATCGAGAGACAGTGGTGCGGGTGATCGATATGCCAGAGGCCGGAGGGTTGGAGCGACCATGCCAGAACTTGGGGGTGCTGATGGCGCGACTGCGACGTTTTCATGAAGGCTGGGTGGCTGGGTGGGTGGGGGTAGGGGGTCTTAGATGATGTATTGCCTGGGCTGTGCCGTGAGCGTTCACCCTGAACTCACCCTGACGGAGCATGTGAGGGCGGCTGTGTGTCTTAGCCCACGGAACTGCAGGTGACCGAAGCTCAGCATGACTTTTCGTAACACATTAAGCAAAAGAATAAAAGCTTCCTGTGAGCTCAGGGCTGGTTGCCCTGATTAACGGCGGCAATCAGGGAGCCCATGCTACAGCCACACCCCTACAGTGACCACATGGTGTCGCTGCACCAGAGGAACGCATGCCCACATAGCAGCAGTCAGGGTGCCGGCTGCCCCTACAGACCTGGCCGGGAGGCACGAATGACCTCCCGCACGCGCAGCCCCCTCCAGCCGGCTTGCAGGACGCTGGCGGCCGCCGTCTCCTTCCCTGTGGCCTCTCTGCTCCTCCATGGCTCTGGGATCTCTGCACCAGAGGCTATGTGGAGCACAACAGCATGAGCTTCGAAAATCTCCCAGAATCCCCAAGTCCCAGGAGATGTCATACGCTTAAGAAAATTACTCTACTTAAAGTTACACTGAGTGTAACCTTTCGATGACTCATACGTGTGTGAGAAGTTTGTATGGAAAAATGAAAGCCATAAAAAGATTAATGACAGAAAGAAAGACAAACAGAGAGAAAGACAGATCAACAGACCTTAGATCAGCTACACAAATAAAGAGCCTCGTCGCGTTAATCACATGCACTGTGCTCCAGGAAACCAGTCCCAGCCGAGGGGTCCCGAAGCAGGGCCTGGAGAGCAAACACCTCCTCTGTGGTCAGCTTCCGGTTCAGCGCTACGGTCACCATGTGGCACACTGCGTCGCTAAACACCTGGGAAGACGACACTGTCCTGCAGCCGAGCGCTGGCATGTCGTACGGAGGCCCCGGGGATCCCCCGCCCCCATACCCACCTGGGCATACTCCCCGCAGCCCCCTCCCTGCAGGAGTGGAGGCCGGCAAGCCAAGCCCAGCTCCTTCATGGCGGCCGGAAGTTCACTTGCATCGCTAAATACGCTCACTGCTCTGCTCAAGGGCCCCAGGACCAGTGCAGCCTGCTCCCTGAACCGGATGCTGTCCTGTGCGGGGGAGTGGAGATGACAGACAGGCCGGCACTGGAAAAATCCCTCATCTCATTCACCTTTCCTGTTCACCTCGGGCGGCGGATAAATCGACGCTGTCCACACAAGAACACGAGGACAAAAGCTTACAAGATACATATTTAATTATAACTGGTTCCATTCATCTTTGTGGCCACAAATTCTTGTTTACTGTGTGGATATCTTTGTGCAATGGCTGAAATCTATAAAAGGAGAGTAGGAGTGCCTGCTAAGGACAAACAACGGATGGGACTTTGGGGTCGCTCACCTTGCTCAGGTGTGCCATGACGGCTTCCTCGTCTTCGCACAGGAACGGCGCCGTGCTGCACAGGGCGACGTGATAGGCCAGAGGAGCCTGGATGGTCAGACGCAGCACCCGGCGCCTAACGGGGGGTGAGTCAGTCATAGGTGACACGCAAAAGGGCCACATGGGGCAGACGCACGGCGGCGGACGCGGCACGGACACATGCGAGCCACATCGCGGCTGTCACTTAGATAGGGCCCCATTACTCAGAGCTGTGGCTCTGTGTGCTGAGGTTGGACCTAAGGCCGATGTAAGCGAAGTAAAGCGATGGCCTGCGACGGCGGGAGCACAGACAATGACGAGAGCGCAGACAATCCGATTAGGGGCCAAAACCGCTGCCATAAACACCGGGAAGCGAAAAGCTAAGTGAAAGATTTCCAGGGAACTGGCTGATTGGCGTGCTCAGGGACGTGGGGGGAAGCGGCACCCACCACGCTGAACTCTATTCATTACTCTGCGTAATTGTAGGCATGTATCTTCTGCCTGACCTCGGAATCTAGGCTTCCTTCTTCTAGGACATAGATCCATTTATAGACGGCCGGCTGTCACACGTTCTAACGGCTTTGAATCGGCGCACAGTTCGACAGGTCAGACTTTTATAACCGTTTAGTGCTTCGTTCTGCATTTTAGCAGGAAAAATGGAAATCAATACCTGTCAAAGTATTTAATCAAACTCGCTCGCGCTGGGATAAAAGCCAAATCCGTCACTGCTTTCATCCCTGACGCGATTGCAGCCCTCTTTTCTAAATAAGTGTTCTACGCATGAGATGTGACACGGCAGATGGGAGATCGGAACTTGAAAATGGAGACAGATTCTGGGTGGGACTGCCGTTGAACCTTTGATCGAAGTACTTCAGCTTAATTGAACCTTTTTCATCATATAAAAGATCAGACAGAAAGAGGGAAAGGCAGAGAACAGCATTAATATGGTTCAGCACAATGCAGCTGCTCTTTTATATCACTTGGTTTGTTCCTGAAACAGGAAACTGCATGTTTCACCGTAAATCCTTTGATTGCCAAAAACAATTCCCAACATGCAGTGCAAGTGCTGCCTTTGATAGGAACAAACCTGCAGTAGAGGCAGAGCGACTGTGACAGGCTGAGGGAAAGGAAAAGCATGGGTCTCTCAACAACTTCTCTTCACACAGAGTGAGCCACAGAATCAAAGCAGAGAATGCACACTGGGTTAAAATGAATGACAGACAAGTGGCCTGGCTAAAAACAGTAGCCAAGCTATAGGGCATTATGGGAAATGCTGTGCATGTTAAATTCCAAGCAGAAAATTAGGAATGAGTGCCAAAACCTAAAAAGACCAACCAAAACCAACTATGCACCTAAAAGATACAGGCAGACTATTCACCAAGCAGATAGGAGGGAACCACTTATCTAACCATAAGAGAAAGAAGAAAAAAAAGTCAGTCTGGCACAAGAAGAATAATCACCAAACCAAAACAAAGGGATACAGTCACCGGACCAACACAAGGAGCCCAATTACCAAACCGTCAAAAGGAAACCAATCACCAAACCAACACAAGGGGACCAATCACCAAACCAACAAGAGGGAACCAATCATCTAACTGTCAAAAGGGAACCAGTCACCAAACTGACATGAGGGGACCAATAACTAAACCAACACAAGGGGACCAATCAGCAAATCGATATTAGGCGAACAGTCACTAAACTGTCACAAGAGGACCAATCAGCAAATCAGAATGGTGAAAAGGATGACCTGCTGCACGTGACATTTACCCAGGTGGAAGGGATAATAGGGCTGCCTTAGTGGATGTTGTCTGGATGTTCAGGACAGGCAGCTGAAACTGTACGGTCTTCCAGGAGAACGGCCTGGCCAGCAGGAGCCCAGGCTGACATGAAGCGTACTTCCCTGAAGGGAAATGTTAAGAGGGGAGTGATGGTGGATGAAAGAAAGAAGAGAAAACCCTGATATTTTTAAATAATATGCCCTTGTAATTGCTGGTTTCCAGAAAAAAACATTGTGGATGTTTACCAAGTTTGCCATGCAAAATAACAGCTAATGCCATGGCCTGAGGAAGGGTTTTTGAAGATCTGCCAAATATTAGGCAAACATTTAGAGTATTTTCCCACAATGCATTGCACCTAATCTAAAGCTGAATGGACCATTATTAGTCTTCACTGAAGGTTCAAAGCAGTGTTATCATTTTGTAACTCAGACTGCCCCAAATATTTACAAAATTGTCTTTCACTATTCCATAAGGCAAAGTCTGTGCCCTAGACTGCTACTAGATTTGAAAATGCGATACATTCACCCCAGCGCTCCCTTACTTTCATCTGGGGTCCCGCCCCAGTGGGCCAGCGACGAGAAGCTTATTAAGATTTGGGAAGGCAGCAGGCTGTCCGCGAGCAGGAAGAGGATCCCCTTGTCATCTGCTGACTGACGGCATTACGTGTGTCACTCACTGGGTTGGCCCTTCATACGGAGTGTTTGAAGTGATGTGGGTGGAGCAGGGGAAGTGACAGATGGCTGTCACGGCCAAAAGGCATCCGTGAAGCTGTGTCTGGGACTGAACTCCGGCCAATCGCATTTACAATTTCACAGGAAACAAATGTAGAGCGCTTTTCTATTGCACAAACAAGCACTGGCCACTATTAAAATAAAAATGTTAATACAATACACACAGATTTTATAAATTATGTAAAACAAGCGGTTCTCATCTTGCTGTTGCATATGAATGACCACTCGATGCCAAGACCTAGTGGATCACCAGTAATCATCGATTTGCAAGGCCGTGTCTCAAGTATACCGGCGTGCATGTAGCTACCAAAGATGCCGCCTGTGGTTTGAAGGGCACGGCTTGAACGCTGGCTACCGACAGGCTCGTAGACGACGCCTTGGAGGCAGAGCAGCTCTGATGGAGACAAAACCATTGTGGGTCAGTTTGTGGGGTACGCAGCACGTTAGCGGCCTCCCTGAAGCTGGTTACAGGAACCCAGGCTGCTATCACCTTATCAATAATAAATCTGAACAATACTGCGGGATCTTACAGAATGTGAAAACCCTGCAGAGCACTGGGCACACCAGCCATTGCTAACAGGCTACGTCACTGAATGTCATTCTTCTCTGTGCTCTTTTGCTCTATCTAGTATATGAAAGTTCCAAATTAATACTGGTAACTAGTAGTCTAATACTAGACTAGCCTGCTAGATTGAAGCTTTACTAAACCTACCGGACACTTCACAAAACAATGTGTGATTGACCGAATCCTTTACCTTAAAACTGGACTTCTGGTAGAAATTAGTGTATGTGTCAGGCTTATGAAAAACCAGGAGTGTCCTAAATGATACACAGAGAAAGGGATTTATTCACATAACAGTAATACTTGTGAGGCTCAAATAATGTAGTAGTACATTCTTAATGCATTAATTAACCAGAAACTTAGTGTTCATTTAATTCTGATGCCACGTTCGATCATTTGTCCATCATAATGATTCATGTATTCTATGCAGTTACTATATTTGCTTGTGCATTGCACTTGAATAGTTACTGAGTTACTTTTACTGAGTTACTTTTGTCCCTTAATGTGAAGTGTTACCCACATAACAAAACAATGACATACCACCCATACTGCACTGGCAGTCTGGGGTGTCACTGCACCGCACTTACTGAAAGCACTTGACGAAGTCATCCAGATCAAGCCAGGTGTCCTGCAGCATGGTCTCCACTGGGTTCATCCCCTTGGTCCACTTGGACTTTTCTGCTGTAGATGAAGAACCGTGCGGTTCTGGATTTGCGTGAACTACGACAGAACAGCAGGTAGGGAATGAGGGGGGTTCCGTATGAAATACTCAGAAACAAATGCCAACGTATCCATTGGTGTGAGGATGCAAACGAGATGGATGCAAATGAGAAGTTTAAATGAACTTGATGAATGTGTAGGAAATGTACTTAATTATTCATCTGTCCATCTTCTGAGCTTAATGAAGACTGAGTGAAATGATGATAATTAAACAGAATGGCGCTGGGTCACTGGCACACCGGCCAGGGTGTACCCCGGGCTTGTGGCCTGCGCTGACTGGGAGAGGTTACAGGCCCTGCAGATCCCTCAACAGAAGGTGGGTGGATGGCTGGAGGCTCCCGGGCAAACCCAGCCCGGCTAAGGGTGTTAAACAGAACACAGGACCTCTTACCGCTGCCAGCATTCTCCTCTCCGCTCCCGTCTTCTGTCTTCGTTCCCTGAGAAGCCAAAATGTGGAGAACATGGTCCATGTGCAGTCATTACCACTTATTTCCACAGAGCGGTCATCTGTCCAAGGTCGGGAGCCCAGCGTGTAAACAGGCCACGCTGTTCTGTATGGCAGCAGTTCCTCAGAGTAGAAGGAGGGCCACACAGAACTGCCCGGGGCGAGCAGAGATACAACCAGCGTGGGCCGAAATAAACTGACTGCTGGCGGCACATCAGGAGAGCCTGTGAGCCCCGTTTCATGCTAAACGGGTGACCAGCACCCGAGGGCACCTCCGATAATCCGTACTGAAGAGAGCGAGGACTATGCCCTTTCAGAAAGGTGACACTAACCACAGAATTAAAAGGTAATAAAAAGTTGATAAAACATTTGCAGTAAACTTGTGTGTGTGTATGTGGTATACAGTATGGTGTAGTCTCCAAACAATACCACTATACTCTTGGAAGTAGAAAAAAAAACTATTTTTGTTTTTTTTTTCCCCCATTTCATAAAATATGTATGGTATTTGTTAGATCGAATGCTTTACACACTAAATGTTGCAAAAAATATTTGTCGCAATGTTGTAACGGCTTCTCATGAAGATGTATTGTGCAGAAGCCTGAGGCAGTCAAGGGAAATGACGTTTGTATCATCTTCGTGTAAAACTATGTTATGATGTTTGAGAATGTGTCAGCTGAGTCATTTCCAAACCTCTCCTAAAGCCATCTCAGCGTTCGCAGGAGACATCCAGCACACCCATGACCCCTAGCCCACCTTATACGGCTAAGCAGAACCTCATTGACTTGTTAAAAAGTGACCTAAGTAAATTAATTACGAGCTGGTGGTAAAATGTAACAGATACAAAGAATAACTGAGGCGCCTCTGAGGAGAAGGTTTCTCTAGCCATCCAGCAAGATACCAGTGACGTTTTGGAGAACAGGAGAAATTCCTGTAAGTTTCTGTGTTACTCTTAATTTGCCTGTTCTTATGCTGAATTGTCTTTTTCGTTGTGAATTGTGTACACCTGAGATAAATAGCTTTAAACATTTCTTTTGTCTGCCCAAGACTTCTTCGCAGTACTGTATGCTCAGGAGAAGCACAGGATGATGTATATCGCAGTGCAATGGCCTTTGGAGGGAAGGCTTGGAAGTGGAAAGTCGAATAGCTTCGCGTTTACATCTATTAATATAATTAACAGAAAAAAACCTTTAAACCTTTCATTACGAAGCAATTACCCAGCTCTGCGATTGGAATATGAATGACAATTACAAGCTCACTCCGTGCTTCCCAAACCGGAGCCTTGGATGACTCACAGGGACCATGAGTCACGTTTGGAGGGGCTGTGAAGATCACGCCGTCTCCTGGAGCTCAGACTTCACTCTGTGTATGTTGCCATAATAAGCGTTTTCACTTTGAAAGCTGCACATTGGCCAGGGTTCCACGGATGGATGTACTATCAATCAGCCAGTTCCTTTTCTTTGCCACGGCAGACATGCGAAATGGATTTGCTTATGGTCTTTATCGAACAGAATAAAAATATACCTATGCAGTGATTTATCTAACCAACACTACTTCAATATCTTTCAGTAATGACCTCATTTAAATTGATTCATAATTCAAAAATGGCATTTTATCTTAAACTGAAAATCAGGGTCACACACTTGGGTGAATTTTTATTCAATCTTGATACAGACTCAAACACACATGACCCAAAAAATCTTCTACCCAAGCCAATAACATGCATGCAGTCCATATGCAGCTTAATGCCCCTACAAACATTCAACAACTATGTTCAACAATTGTCCCTGGCCCCTCCTCCAAGAGCCTGATCATGATTGATCATCATGCACATTTAAGGCATAAAAGGTTCACAGTATTTGTATTTTTGAAAGCCAATAAGTTGTTTTTGTAGTGTGGAAATCATATATTGTGTTACCTGGTTCTGTGTGCACTTTACCTTCAGGTACATTGTGTGTATGTTTAATAAAAAGTTTGTTAATTAAAAATGCCTTATAATGGAACTTTGCATTGTTCCAGAACCAAGGGTAAATGTGTTCAACGGGACGTTACGTTACAGTATAATTAATCATTACTACAGATTCTAATTCTTAAAAAAATACTTATAAATCATTTCAAATAAATTGTTTAGATCTATGGTTTTAAAATTCAAATTCATGGTCTGGAATTCAACTTCTGGACTCGGCTACCCAACTACAGTAGTGGACTCGGACTCAATTTGTCACAGATGCGGTATTGACTCGGACTCGACCGAGGTGGACTGGAATGCAACACTGCTGAAAATAAATGAAAAGAAGTGTGAATATTCATCGCTGCACAATAAATCTCACAGGCTCACAGTCAGATCCATAAAGCAGGATTAGTATATTAACTTTACACATCAAGCAATACAGAAGGTTACACTGCACACTTAACTCTATGGGAAGGCAATGGAGAAGTGGAACTCACTTGATCGGAATAACTAACAGCTATATAGGCTACAGGTTTGGTGTTATCAATTATATCATTAGATAAATCAATTAGGGTAGTATCTCGATGGATCACAGTGGAAGGGGGGGGGCGGAGGGGGGGAAGAACCACCTTAGCTATATGAGAAAATCCCATATCTAGCTGGGGAAAAAAAAAAAAATCAGTGGATGCGAGAATAGTACTGGAAGTGGCTTAAGGGTCTAAGATCCTGCTGAACCT
Organism: Mormyrus proboscirostris; assembly: GCA_026779585.1. NCBI lineage: Eukaryota > Metazoa > Chordata > Actinopteri > Osteoglossiformes > Mormyridae > Mormyrus > Mormyrus proboscirostris. The sequence goes on along the minus strand of JAODKF010000045.1, from coordinate 20,749,478 downwards.
ATTAATTCTTCAAAATTGATTCTCTCTGAACGTTTTACTGTAATGTCATATTGCCCTGAGAAGAACAAGAATGTGCTTGACGTGAGCATAATGCCCAAAGATGCACCCCTGAGCCCAGGAAATGTAAAGCAAATATCTTCCCGGACTTCAATTCCTCCAAAAGAAGGGGATGATACGCTGGATATGGTGACAGCAACGTACCGCATCGCAGATCATTCGGCTGAGCCGAGGTGTCTCATCGCAGTGCTTATGTTTTCCATATTGAAGCAAACCCGCAGCAAAATAATGGAGAAGTGCGCTCCTTGTACTCCCTGTCACACTCCAGTTTTGACGCCGGCTACCCTGATCCCCCGCTGCTCCTTCTATTGTTGGGAACTCAGATCCCAGGTGGGTGCAGATGCCAGAAAAGAAAGTGCGAGATGTCAGCTGTGCCCTCGCTACCGTGGCAGTAAGTGCAGCACCACACATTCCAAAAGCAGGAGACGTAGGTACATCAGCAAAAAAGCACACAGACACCTTCTGTCCATCGTGTGAAGAATACAGCGAGTGCAGTACAAGTCTCGTTTAAAAGGGTGAAGTACTTAGCCAAGTGTTTCGCGGGTTCGTCTGGACATTTGCACCTGGATGACCAATCAATTACAAAGGAAGGGCTTCCAATTAAGAACATATGTTTTATTAAATTTTACTGTTGGAATAAAAAAAATCTATTGTTCTTTGTGAATGGTCAGCTGAAAAACAGCTCTACAACAAAATAAATGAAAATATTTCAAGGGCTAAGATACTTGTCCAAAAAAGGCATGTTTTGACATCAAGTTGTTTGCTTGGAAGATATTTTTATCTCTAGCTCACTTTGACAGTCCTCAAAATTATTTCGTACATTCCGCTGTGTTTCGAGAACTAACTGAACCAATTCAGTTCAAGCACCTTGCTCAAGGGTCTAACAATTCTGCCTGTATCTGCAGGGACAACCGGCAGCACTCTAGTAAAGTACGCCAACTACCTATCACCTAAAAATCAATTGAGTGTTTTTTGCATGCAATTCATAAAACTGTGTTGTATTAATAAACTGCAAACAAAACACAGGAAGCCCAGACTCCTAAGCCCTTCCATCTAAACATCATAGTTATGATTGAAAGAGGGGTCTGGAGGGGTTAGCTGATTTAAAGAGATGGTGTGGCACTTTTGCCAGTTCGGTGCTGGGATTCAATGCTAAGCAAAACATTCTCATTAAAACCTGATTAACAGGTCGATCTTATTCAGTTCTACTTCAGCTGGAAGAGAGAAGGGGCTTTAGGTTCTAGAAAAAGTGAATCGGCTGACAGACACAAAAAAGAAAATCAAGCGCATTTGTCACGAAACAAAAGATATTCTAGTCACTCCAGAAGCAGCATTTAGTCAACGATTAAATGATGTCACTCACACCGGTGCATGTGTGGCAAGTTATGCAAGAGGGAAATTATTTCTGCCTTTGAATGGGTCGTAATGATGCTCAGGGAGATGAATATACTGATGAGTTATAATCTAATTGTTCTTTTTAAGCTGCCAGAGTACATGACCTTTCCCTTTATATAACCATGTGCTGGATTCTTGGCTTTGACTCACTGGAGGGCCCTGCCCTATTCTGGGGAGATACTCGCAATTAGACGTGTCCCCGAGGTTTGGGACGCTCGGCAGACGGCTGGAGAGACATACGGGCCAGGCGGCTCTGCGTTTCGTGCTACCAGGGTGAGTCGCTCATCGTGGTGCGCGGTGCAGTGGAGAGGGCAAAGAGCACACACTCTCGTTCACTTTCAGTAGGAGGCGCAGTGAGTTAGGATTTGAACCCAGAGTCCAGATCTTTGTAGGTTTTGGGGTCCCTGAAGGCATGTCATACCCTAGAGCAGGGCTACTCAAGTCACAGTCTTCAAAGTCCGGGCACTGCTGATTTTCCATCCAACCTTTACCCGTGATCTGGATGTGAAACCTTTGTGCCCAATCAGAATCCGTAATTATTATATTACTTGGAAGAACTGAAAAAGAGGCCTGGATTTGGAATCGAGGTCCAGATTTGAAGAACCCTGCCCTAGAGCTCATACCCTCAAACCCTACAGCATAAACCCTCATACCCTACAGCACAAACCCTCAAACCCGAGAGCATATACCCTCAAACCCGAGAGCACATATCCCCAAATCCTAAATCACATACCCTCAAACCTGAGACCACATACCCTCATACCCTAAAGCACATACCCTTAAACCCAAGAGCACATACCCTCAAATGCTAGAGCACATACCCTCAAACCTGAGAGCATAAACCCTCATACCCTAGAGCACATACCCTCAAACCTGAGAGCATATACCCTCAAACCCTAGAGCACATACCCTCATACTGTACCTTAAAGCAGATACCCATAGTGAGAGCTATTTTTACAAAGAAATTGACCGACTGGTAATTACTACCCTTGAGTGACACACTTGAGCTTAAGTGCTTGAATACAAAAAAAATCAACAGCATTAAAAGAAACTGTAAAAAAGAGCACAATGTTATTTTTGGTCAGATGTCGCTGCTAAGCTACTACAAACTTCCTTCAGCAGTTTGCTGCCAGTCCCAGTACAGGCACCAGGCAGAGGCCCAGTTCCTCTAATTTATGGATGGGGTGTGTGTCAGGGGGGGGTGTCAGGAGGACGTTTAACTGCTCGAATAAAGATCAATCTCACAATGTTTTACACAAACCAAAATGTCCTGTCATTGCATTTTCCTCTCCATTATTATTCTGCCGAATAAACAGTGTATGCAAAGGTTTATCTTCCCTTTGGAGAACATTCGTGAATATGTGCTGTTACTATGAACCTCCAGGTAGCAGTAAATTGGTCTAATTTAGTGCTTAATCTCAGCTACAGTTTAGCTGTTCCTGAGTAACAAGTTCTCTGTGACCAAACAGCCAGCCTGCAGAATACATTCATCCAAAGGAAATTCCCTCAAGCCACGAAAGGAAACCATACAGGTCCATATTTAGGAGGGAGCACAGATGACCTGCGAGGCGCAGCAACCCCCGTTGAAGAGAGCTGTGTAATTCCATAATAAAATGCCCTCTTAGTGCCGGCGATGTGGCAGAGTATGTATCTTAACACTCACTGATCTGGTAGTGAATCTGGCACACGTCTCCAGGGAGAATGGTGGTAAGTTGCAATTTCGCATTTTTTATCTCTCCAGAAAGCCATCTCTAAAAATTAGGTCAAGTGATGTGTCT
>JAODKF010000045.1:20730169-20745734 GCA_026779585.1 Mormyrus proboscirostris | reverse complement strand
GGTTATCGTTCCTGTCTGCCTGTCTCCGTACAATAAACCCCAATTCCCTGTACGCTCCGGCTCTGCTCGCCTCCTTGCCCGCTCGCCTGGCCGCCAACCGTAACAAGCAGGAGAGGAGGTGGGGTTGGGAGTTGGGGTATGGTTTAGGGTTAGGCTGGAGAGGAGGTGGGGTTAGGAGTTGGGGTACGGTTTAGGGTTAAGCAGGAGAGGAGGTGGGGTTGGGAGTTGGGGTATGGTTTAGGGTTAGGCTGGAGAGGAGGTGGGGTTAGGAGTTTAGAGTCAGAATAAGACCTGGGAGAATGGCCTTCATGTTGTGATTCACAATTCTCATACACTGAAATAAGGGAATATTTTGCTGGAGCATTTCAGCAGGACCCTCCACCCAACACCTGAGCTGGCTGCCTTAGGTTATAAGTCTACCAAAAACAGATTAAAAAAAAAAACAAAAACACTGTGTACTTACACCTCTGTATTACCGATTGCTGTTAGTCTATTCAGAAAGGGGCTTGAGATCTCAATGAACCGATCAGGTTTCAGAACGGGCGTTTCTGTGGAAACGAGCAGCGTCCAAACAAATCACATGACAGAAATAACACTGCATTCTAAACTGGGTACATATTTAAGGTATGCTAATGAGGAATGCTACAAGTGCTGTCGCTCATTTCTGCGCAGAAACACCAGTCCGACCGGCAGATGAACACTGGCAACAGACTTCTGATATAAAATGAACATCCGCTTTAATCTAAGGAGATAGATGGAGCACCAAAATGTTTGACATATTTTTGGAAAACATATTCTGATAAACAACATTTTTTAAAACCTGCATTTCCGCAGCCTTACGAAACAAGTTACGAGTTGCGGCAAGATGGCATTAACCGTGCGGCTGCCATTCGGTGACACTGATGGAGCAGAAACCTGTCACCTTTGGGCTCGTCGGTTGGCATCATCTGCTTCCTCGGCCGCACAAGTTTCCATCGTGGAATAGGTGGAGGTTTGGGTGGGGAGATAAGGGGACAGGCCCTTGTTCTGGTCACCAGGACTGTGTGGCTGTGTAACTGAGACAGACCATATCGCCTCAGCTTTTCCGAGGAGTCTGCCTGAGAAGATGGAATAGATTATGGAGTGGACAATAAGTGCTGATCCTAATTGGAAACTTGCTGGCAAAACATTTGCAATGCACTGAGTGATACCTTGTGAGGTTACAGCGCTTATATTACATGAAAGCTAAACAGGGGCTGCCTACCTGAAAGAACACAGGGTACTAGATTTAATTTCGATTCAACAGCCATATCAGCGCTAGCAGTCTTCCTAAATGGGTCCAATGCGCTATAACTCACGATGGTTAGATATGCCTGTCCGTAAGGGACTGCAAGTAGAATGTCATCAGAAAGAGAGAGTATATAAGCCGTGCCATACCATCTGCCCCAATACTGAAGTCTTCTCCAGCAGGTACTGTGGCTGGTAGCTGGCACACACCACTATCTGCGGTACTGGTGACTGTGTGCATGCTAAAAGGTTATTAGAAGGCAGAGGGTCAGGCGCCTAGATTTGCAACTGAAAGATTGAGGGTTCAAGTATAAGATCCATTGTCATTTTGATGAAGGTACTTAAACGAGATAAAGCAAAACAACAAAGCAAAATCAATTTAGAAACAATTATGATAAAATAAACTGGTGAAGGCAGTATTCATTTCCATGACAACAGGAATTCTGGCCATAAATATCCATTCCTTTAGCTTAACAACATGTCACTAAATAACACAGGAATTAATTAAATGGCCGTGTGACCAAGTATTTTCCATTGAAATCCCAGGAGTGTGCAGTTGTACCCTTGAATGACATACTTAAATTGAGTTACTGAATTGTAACAAATTAGATTAAGGCAGTGTTATAAAAAAGGACTCATATTAGTCTCAAATCAATTTTTTAAGATTTTATTTTTTAATCATTGTTAACCATGGCAGTTGTTTTTATTCAAGGCTTATGGAATTCTAAGCCAATTTTATAAGTCATATCATTCCAAATTAAATTATATTTCATAATAATCTGGATTTTCTCATGCCTCAGTCCGCTACTCCTGTCACATTTCTCACCCTCTTCATTAAAGGAGCAGACTGAGCTGACGGCTTAGGTGGTCTGTGCCCTCCTCATCGGCTTAGGGCTTAGGTGGTCTGTGCTCTCCTCAGCGGCTTAGGTGGTCTGTGCTTTCCTAGGCGGGCGCCACGGACTGGCTTAATGCAGGGGAGACAGTTGGAGGGCTGCCCCTTCATTACACCGCAACTCAGGCATGAGGTCTGAAGGGTGACATCTCTCTCCAGATGGACTGTGAGATGACACCCCTGCAGGGTGCAGAGACACTCCTGCTGCACGCGGGACAGGTGTACCTTAAAGCCCCCCAACCCCCCTTCACTCTAAACACAGAATGGTTTCTGATCTTATACTATGAGAGATGAGAATTAATAATATATATTGCATGTGTAATGATGAGGCATTTTTATACATATAAAATCAAACAGCTTTTCCCCTGGTTCTGACGGACTAGCTAGCATGGACCGGCTGTCTATCCTTAACCCAAAAAGTTTACCTTATCCCCGTCAGTCATCATTTTTATCTGAAGTCTTCGGTAGTACAGCTGTCATGTAACTGTCATTAACGCATATGCAGGGGCTCCTCGAGGAAGGAGACATTAACAAGGACTAAAGACTAAAGACACCCAGGAGTTAATGACCAGGCCATACTGCCAACACCTGGAACACAAGCAGGTGGAATACAGGCCTAAAGATCTGAGTACACCGTTCCAGGCCAGGCCATTTCGGACTGCCACGGGGCTCACTGGTGCATCTGGCAGTGATAGGCTATGCAAGGTGTATCCAAGGTGATTCAATGGAAAACATAATGGATATCTGATATTGATATTATTTTTAATGAATGAAATATTGTAAATAGTTTAGTACTATGGTTTGATAAACAGCCTATAATCAGGTCAGCCTATCTAGAAAATAATCCTGCTTTTGTAGATTTTACTTTAAGAACATAAGAAATTTACAAACGAGAGGAGGCCATTCAGCTCATCAAGCTCGTTTGGGGAGAACTTAACTAATAGCTCAGAGTTGTTAAAATCTTATCTAGCTCTGATTTAAAGGAAGCCAAGGTTTTAGGTTGCAGTACACTAACAGGAAGACTATTCCATACTCTGACTACACGCTGTGTAAAGAAGTGTTTTCTCAAATTCATTTTAAAATGTTCTCCCGCTAATTTCCACCTATTTGGCCACAAGTTCTAGCATTTAAACTTTTATTTCATAAAAAATTGGCCAAATAAACAAACATCATGTCTGAATGACCAGTCATCACAATAAATTAACAGAAAGATAAACAAATCCTCATAACCATACACCAGCTTCAAGTTAACAGGAAATATACTGAATTAACGTAAAACTGGGAAATGCTGAGCAGAGCACATGATCGTTTACAGGGCCTGATGCTGAGACATCACGTATCACAGCTGCAGACACGCCACGTGGTCCAGTCACCCACCTCCCGTTGCATCCGAGCCTCTGTTTTCTGTCGGCGACTGGCTCTGGTGCTCACTCTGCAAGGAGCTCCGGCTCCCAGCCGCCTCCTTCAGCGATGGAGCCTTCTCTGGCCACTCTGCGTGCTGAAACTTCGGGGTGCTCTCCGTCAGGAATTCCCACAATTTACTGAGGTGCGCAGTCCTGTAAGGTCATATTCACATTTGGTCAAGTGCGGTGACGAGGACAGACTGTCACCTAAGAATGTGTCACCATATTGGCAACAGGTAACAGCTAAACAAAATATGTCAGAGAGGCTAATGCAGGCTTCTCAGTTATCCCAGGGTTAAACTAAGACCTCCAGTGATTTCATTTAATATACATATAAATAACCTCTTTATCCTATAATCTCTCTGTTTTTCATGGCACCCCCCGCCCCTCCGCCCACAGAATTCCCATCCCCTATGGTATGGACAATGGCAAAGCATTCCCAGGAAGCAAAGACGAGTGGCGGGGAGGCTCACTGCAGTGGGATGAACTCTGGGAGCCAGCCGGTGAGCGCGTGCACAGTGCTGAAGTCTGCCATCTCCTGGGCCTGGCCTGGGCCCACTCTGGGAAAGGTCATATAAAAAAGTATATTAATACTTTTATAAAAATAGCAATCTGCATATATATCATATACAAATGAAACGGCACAAAAGACATAAAAAAGACAAGAGCAGCACTCTAACTTGCCACTGTGAGCCTGCATGCAGACGGCCAAACTGCACATAAGCTGCAGCTTTGCACACGTTCCGCCTCCCTTCGTTCACAGCTTGGGCCTGCCTGCAGCAGAGTGAGGACTGTTCTCCACATGCACCGCGAGTTAATGGAACGTAGCTCATTACGGTTAATCTAAGCAGGCCTTCTCGCCCGCAGTCAGCCCAGCAAATTCCACTGAGTCATAGTGGCACCCGACCCATAGTTCAACAACACGCTGCTATAAAAATACGATTTCTCATTATTTCCTTCTGAACCATGGCTAAGTGATGTTGAAATGGGGCACCTAGGACCAGGCCCATTTGGGTACTGGGAGAAACTTCCAGGTTTCCACTCAGCCTTTGGTATTGTGACCTTCAGAATGACCTGTTAAAAATCCCAGGAAAGTCTTCAGCACCACCACTGTTCTGCTGCCCCTCCCGCACCTCCAGCCCGCTGTAGACGATTTCACACCTTATTTCCAAAAGATGGCTGCTTCCTCTGCAGGCAGGTTTAGTGACTGATCTCCTCTGACTCTACGTTCTCCTGCAGTGTAGAAATCTCTAGACGTCCAACCGCACATCCTGTTGACCCCCCCCCCCCCCACTCCACCTAGACGTGACCATCTCACTCAACCTTGCATTTATTTCCTGTCACCTGAAGCATTCTCCCAGGCTTTAAAGAAACAGAGGGACCAGCCCCCTAAGCAATACAGAAATACAGACAGGCATGTCTTTGCTTTTTCTCTAGATTGAGCCAATTATGTAGCCTTTTTCGCCCAGAATGACCCCATGAACCACCTCTGATCACGATTCAAGATCAGACACTCCATGAAATGTTTCCAAGGATCTTCATTCTACGTAAGCACCTTCACATGATAATATTATATTTTACATTCATCATTTGCATTTATTCCTTGACCTTGACCAGTACAAGTGGATAGAAAATGAATGGATGGGTGGATTTCATATTATTTTTTTTTTTATTTATCAGACACTTTTGTGCCAAGTGACGTATAAATGAGAAAAGATCAGTAAATTCTCCTGGGATCGCTAAATGATAAATGGCGAATCCTTTATTTGCCATTTGGAGAAGCATAAGTACAGTACTCTGGAATTCTTCTCTTTGCCTACCCCATCTTGCTCTCCACTGCTTACAGGGTTACAGTGTAGGGTCAGTCAAAGAGCCTCACCCCTGGAGCGGGGGGCTAAGGGCCTTGCTCCACAGCCCACAGACATGTGAGTGTTCTTCCCTAGCCAACCTAATAACCAGAGGCACTGTACCGGCTGGGTCTCATGAACCGCCAGGCAGGTCCTGCCACACTCCCTCCCTGCACCTGAAACCCACACCTGCAATTCCAAAAACACGCGGGTCTAGGGTGTCTTCCTAATGCCCACTCTCCCCACACTCTGTCATCTGTGCTACTGACCTCCAGCTAAGTTGTGTCAATCAATATCAGCATGGCGTCGGGTGAAAAAACAACTGTGGCTTGTACATCTCAAAATTACATGGTAAAAGCATCTGCTTCATTCAACCGTAACACTGACTATTTAGCTGTTGGTCCAAGTTAAGGCACTCTCTCATCTACCTAGTGGGGGACAGCCAGCATACACCGGTGTACTTTGTCTGACCTCCTGGTCGGACCTGCAGGGGGCCCCATCGTACCTAACATACATCTGCTGCATGCACTGGTTTAATGTCCCAAAACATTCACATTTCTCTCCCGGTTCCCAGGCTACCATACGGTATGCTGGGTACTGACATACAAGCCAGCCATGAAAGACAGAATTAAATGCACGGCCCTTTAGCCTGTCTAAATGCATCCTGAGAGATATCTAAAGAGATACATATTTCATAATCCGTCAGCATTCGGTGTCTGTGGTTTACGGCAACACATATGTCTATGGCCAGCTGCTCTCAATGTGAATAAGTGAAGACAATTTAATCAAACCAGTTTCATTAGTTTATCATTTTACTGCCTATATTGTATTTAACTGTGTCTATCTCTAGCATCTCTAGTTTTGGCTATGGATAAGACCAAGAGGGAATAATCTATTTTAAAACAGCCACATTGTATTTTTTACAGTGTAATACCGTAATGTATTTTACCACCTCACACTCCACAAAAAACACTTTAAAATAACCTATGGGCCACATACATGTACTTTTAAGCTTGGTCTGTGGTCTAATGCATGGATTATTGTACTATGTGCTGACTGGTACAGTAAGTGATTTAGAAAGAAACCATCTTCAAAAAACCCAAATGCAGGAGGTTTACTGTGATGTGTGACATAGGCCTGAAAGAGAAGCCCTTTCATTTTCTGAAATTTCCACCTCTGATCACGGGGGGAGTCTGGAGCCTATCCTGATGGCTATGGGCACAAGGCAGGGGACAACCCAGGATGGGGCGCAAACCCATCGCAAGACACACTCACACACCATTCACTCAGATTCGCACACCTACAGGTAACCTGGTAACTTCAATTAACCTCAGCGTGTTTTTGGACTGTGGGGGGGGGGACCAGAGCACCTGGAGGAAACCCCTCAACGACACGAGGACAACATGCAAGCTCCACATGGCGGAAACTCTGGTCCCACAGATGTGAAACGACAGTATTGCCCACTAAGCCACCATGCAGTCCCATACAATTTTTATAAATTAAAGATAAAAATGAACAGTCTTCAACAAAATGAAAGGAGCTGGCATGCGCTGGGGCCGCAGACTCACTCGGTGTTCGCCAGCTTGATAATGCCTTTAGCCAGAAGCATCGGCCACAGCTCGAAATGCACGGTACTGGCGGGAAGCAGCAGCCTCTTCTCCTCATCAAAGGGAAGCAGGTCATCCACGGTGATCTTTCTCCAGCAGCCCTAAGGAGCAGTGATGCTTTCACAGGCTGACCCATTTGCCCTTTCATTACAGAATAACAACTGCGAATTACTAGATATCCTCAAACTACACTCGGTACATACATAAGTGAATGATTTAACACAGAGTTTCCTGTATTCTTCAAATGACACAGTTAAACCATTTAAAACTTTGGTTTAATAAAAAACAAGCCTTTTGCTAAAATTCATTATGTTGTATATACATTACATATTCTGGTTTCGTCCAATTTCAAATGAGCAAGAAGTTCTAGCGTCTCAGATAACACAGCTGCAGACTTTGCACTCCACTGGCAGTACTCGGAGTACCATAATAGCTGTGTATTATAACCATCGAGTTCTTAGTGACAGAACCTGAAATGTTTTGTGGGAGCAAAGACAATCGCAGCCAATGTACTAAGACTGAAAACTGCAAAACAACCTCAGTCTTTATTGACCCGAGGGCCTTAGGAGTGATGGATGCCCGTCCCAAAATGTCACGCCATATTCTAGAAGCAGCTGCACCATCTCCAAGGCTTCCATCCATCAAACTGCAACCCTCTATTCTGGATGTCGTAGGAGCTCTCGCTACATTAGGTCCCCGACTCCTCCTTGGTCTTAAGGCACAAGTTCTAACTCTGGGGGGCTGCTCCCCAGCTGCGTGTCGGCTCAGCAGAGCCCATGCTGTGGAGAAGCTCCGACTGTTAGTGGGAGCTAAGTGCCATTAGCAGCAGGTAGCATAACCCAGCGCTGCAAGCAAGAGAAACGGCTGCAACTCAAATTGCTGTCAAGGTGTCTCCTGCAGGAAGCCTGGGTCTATGCTGTAATGGGAAATCGAGTTGGCTCGAACCCGTGACACAAATCCATGGGGACTCCTGGCTCACAGGCAAATGCATGCTGTAACAAGAAGAATCATATGCAGGGACAGGCTGATCCTAGTCATCTGGAGCTTCTGCTTATCTGTGTTGTCAGAATGGGCAAAGAAACAGAGGTTGATACTATCTGCATTTAAATTACCATGGTAGGGGTTTATTCTTGGTAAATTACACTTAAGCAATAAATAGCTTATATCTTCAGTGGCAGGAATTGTTCAGCTAACTAAATTTTTGATGTATCCAGGCAAATGTTACCTGTTGTGCAATAAATTGTACATATGTATATGAACTATGCAATACATACAGAACAAAAGTGGATGACCGCCCTTCTCATGAAGCCCGTGGGCAAACCCCAATCACCACTCGTCATAACTGTCTATTCATGACAGCACATTGGCTGCTGGACAAAAAAAAAATGAATGTGTGCGGTATGAAGGCGTGTCCTATCATGCATAGCTCTGAGCAACGCGCTGCATAAATCACATGCCATCCTGACTTCGTGGCTGATACACTTGGGTGTATTTTATAAAGTACTCATGTCACCAATCTTTCCTTGGAGCATGACCACGAATCAACCTCCATAGCAAATTCTTGGCCAAAAAAAAAAAATAAATAAAAAAAAATCACGGAGACAGAATGTAAGATGCATCATTGATGACATACTATGAAAAAAGGAGTTTAACAAGAGTAATTTACATATATCTGCCTTTTTCAAAGTGATAAGGCTTTAATAAACTGTCAAGATTAAAAGCAGAATGACACTAAAACCAGCTTGGGTGGAAGCTAGAGAATATACTGTCAAAATCTTCCTAGTTTATTGAGAGAAAACACTACATGGAGAGTGAAAAGGCTGAATATATGCTACACCAACCTAGATCTCCTCCTGTGCTTTAGTTCTTCTAATAAGCGGAGCATTATAATCACTAGTTTTGGAGCTAATTGTGTTCAACTGAAGTCTGAATTACATTCTTTCATCTATCTTGTATAATCACTTATCTGGTATAGGGTTGAGGTGAGGTGAACCTGCAACCGAATCCCAACGAGGGCCGAAAAGTTACCCACAGAGCTTTTTACAAAACACCAGTTCACATAATCGCATGCTTTTAGACTATGGGAGGAAATCATAGCAAAAAGCCAGAGAGGAGCCTGACCAATAAAATGAGATAACATTGGTATAAAGAGAGAGGTGTTGCTATGGATGGGATAATATGGGCGGCACTGAGCAGTGAGCTGAGGGCTGCGCTGATTGGCTCAGAAAACTGAGCTGATTGGCCGAGACAAAATTAGGACAGAGTCAGAGAAAACGGCAAATTAAGGAGGTAAAACTGCAGAGAAGTTCAAGGAAGATTTTCGGCTGAGCTTACCAGACATTAAAATGGTAGAGCTAGACTCCTACCAAATTTTAAACATAGCTGAGGATAACAGTGCATTTTAATGCATTCTGCACATATTTTGAATATCCCTTCATAAGTAAGACCCTTCTCCCTTGTTGCATCAATCCAGTAATCCTTAGATTATAGGCAGGGCAAAAAGCTCAGCCCCCAGTCGGCAGTGCCAAGCTTCTGTCGGATAATCAGTCGTGCTGCTCAGTTTATTAGCCTACAAACAGGGCTCAGGGATCCAATCGCTAAGGTGTTTATTAGAAGTCCCACTACTCAGGCCTGCTGCGATGCAAATTGGACATTTGGGGGTTGTGCTTTCCTCTACCACCCCCCAACAACCCATCATGAGACCACTCAGAAAAGCAGGGTAGAGAAAACACCTCCACAAGCTGCTTTTTTTTAAAAGATGCTAGCTTACAGGCCTTTGTGTACAGCTGCAACAGTGTAAGGGAACATCTAAAAAATAAACTGATTGATTGCAGGCTTTAGCAGAAGGATTTGGCTAAAAGAACCACAGGCCGGGGCTCACCATCCAGAAGAGCCGAACCGCGTACTTCCCGTAGGGGTTGTAGAGGGGCATGTGGCCTTTGGATGCCTTGCAGAGAGAGTAGATGTGTTCCCACGGGCTCCATGCATGGTCACGGGGCTCCGGTGAATCCGACTCGCCCTCTTTGGCACCTCCGCTGCAGACTTTCCACACGATGTAGATTTCGCTGATTATCCGCCTTATGAGCTTTGAGGAAAAACACGTCAAACTCCGGCAAAGTTTGACATGGCAAGATGAGGGAACAAAATTAAGACGGAGGCAACTGAGGCCAGACGAAATTATTGTGCATTGTGGCCATGCGACACTAACTGCAGTCATCATGCACAAATGGACACATTGTTCAGCGGAACTAGACTGTAACATCAGCAGAGCTGCATCTCTGGGATATTAAACCAACTGCCGGCATGAGAGCCTAATAAAACAAGCCAAAGCAAGTGTGCCGACATCCATAGGGCACCAGACGAAGAATAACTATACCTTGTGTGACTCTTAGGAGGCGGAGCTCACCTCGCTGCACAGCAAATGCTCATTGGCGGACGTGATGTCAAAGGTGGATTCGTCCTCCACCACAACAGGTGGCTGGAGTGAAAAAGAGCAAACATTTTTAAAAACAAATGTGACATATTTTTATATATCTGCGTCTCGCACTTTAAGTCCTGCATCTGTCAGTTTTAACAGGCCTACCCACATATTTAAGAAATTAAGTAGCATCCATTTTTCAACTGCTTAGTATGGTCACCGTGGGGGGCAGGGGTGGGGCATGAGCCTATCCAAGGCTGCATAGGGCACAAGGGGCACATACCCTGGATGGGACTGTACTCTTAGCTAATGTAGACTGTCGGGGAGTCCCTGAGGACCGCGTTGGGAAACACCGACTTGGAGACAGCGATTACTAATTAGCCAGGCTACAATACCATGGATGGATTGCTGGATGAAAACAGGGTACAGGAAGAAAACCCACATAACACAGACAGAACATGCAAACTCCACGCACAGAGTGAAGATGTAATTCTACCCCAAGCCTGGGGGTGTGAGGCCACAGATATAATCACTGAGGTGCAACGCAGCCCTGAATTCGGCGCTGCCTCGCAGACTTTGTTTTGAGATGCCCGTTTAAGGACTCCACCTCGGAGCCAATGAAGTCGAGCGGGCGGCTCCAGGAGCAGACCCTCAGGCACCCGGGCAGCTCGATCTTCCCCTCGGGGTCCTCGAAGACAGGCTGCGAGGTAAACATTCAGTGTCACGGCTGCTGCAAAGCATTGGCTTGTTTTAGACACATCCGCTCATACTAGGGCAACTAGCCAGTGGGCGAGTGGGTTGTTTATAAACTTTATCACTTTTTTTCCCCCATATTTGTCTATAAGCAGAACTGCGAACTGCGATTTCAGCCATAAAAACACAACCAAAACAGAGAGCAAGCAAAACACTACATACGTTACTTTTCTGTACAGTAATCTACAAAAAGAAGACATTGTTGAGCTTTCATCCAATTTAGGTCGAGGCTTGTTACTTGCCAGAGATGGACTTTTCCCTGCCTTTCCATCTCTGGGGCCCTTGGTACTATCCCACTTCTCTGAATTGATCTCAGCGTCATTCCACTCGGGCCAGAGCGAACACCGACCCTTCCGGGGCTCTCCGAATCCTTCGGAGGCGCTGGCCAGCAGAGACGATGCTCTGTTAGCCGGAGCAAATCAGATTCACAAAATAAAACACCGGGAGCCTATGGTGAAACATGAAGGTATATGTTCTGTGTGGGTTTTTATTCCGTTATAGATAGCTGATAGTTTAACGCATAATGTTTTATGTGACTGAAACTGAAAACTATAAATTTATCTTTCTTTTTAGAGGAAGGCACAATGCAGAACTAAATTCAATGCACTCACGCAAGAAATCTTAGGTCGTATCTATATTATTCCATTATAAACCTAAAATTAGCTACATCAAAAGCGTTGGGGTAGTTTGCAAACCACTACAGACTATTTACAAGGTAATAAAATGTTACATATGTAAAAACGTGTGCGGACCTTTTTCGAATTTAAAATCTCACACCAGCCAGATGACCTAAATTGGCAATCCCGACAGCAAGTCTCATTAAATCGCTGAAACCCCACCGACCCTGCATCTATAACTATCCTACTGGCTACCAGTTCAACATTTATTTTCCAGATGAGACACACCTGGCGATGATGAAATCGTTTGTGAGGTGGTATTTATGTGCACATTAATTTTACATATGTTTATCTATACAGTCAAATCTCAGCTGGGATGTTACGAACAGTTTTTTCTATCTCACTTTACTTCAGCTGCACTGCTGTAAAACAGTCCCCGTAATAACGACGGCTCTTAACTGACTGTTCCTTTGGTGTAGTCTAAGTAACCCGCAGTAAACTAGTAAACATAACCCGTTCACAGAGGGCGCAGGTTCCGCTGTTTTCTCGGGTAACCAGGCAGGCATCTGCGGGTCTCGCTTACTCTTTAAACGACGCCAGGCCTTGGGATGAAGCCACTCGACTGGAAGAGTTCTCTCTTTTCTTTGTAGCTGCTCTCGACATTGTTAACTATTATAAGACATATACCCCACAATATTAAAAATGAACTCGCGGTCGCTCGAACTCGACCCGAAAGGCTCCCGAAAGCAGTGAAGTTTCCCTCGTTGCTAAGCAACGGCATCAAACGCTCGGCTGCAGCTTGCTGGGTCCCGCCGCCGGACGCGTGCCGGGTCAGCCAGGAGAGGCTGGGCGTCTCGCGGGGGCTTCAGCTGGTGAAAAGCTAAATTGAAGATAGAAAAAAAATAAAGAAGCTTGTGGAAACAAGACAGTCTAAACAAGAGATCAGAGTGAGTTACATATTTGTAAAAACTGTAACATGTAGCATCGCATAAATAACGTTAAAAGTGTCCATTTCTTCTTAATGCTGGCAATCTAGTGTAAGTAATACTTGGAGGACATTAAGGTCAAATGCATCTGACCCCTTAACAGAACAACTGACCCCTCCCAGTTTAAATAGTGAACTACCACTGGCATCTTGTGTTGGGTTAATTATCTGTCCGCCTTTGGGTCAGTTGATCGACACGAGGTCTGTTTCGCCTTTTGCGATTTTAAAACAATAAAACGTAAAGACCACATTTTAAATGTCGCAAAGTTTAGCACTTCCTGTCCTGTAGCCTGAAAGCAGGCTGATCTACATGATGCGAAGAACGTTAAACCAAATGTTGTGGTCTTATGACAAGAAATACTTCAATTTATCGAAACGTAAACAGCGCACTTTAAATATTCTAATGCATCAATTATTAGTTACAAATTATTATCCTTTGACAGTTAAATAAAAAATGAGTGCGCAATATAATTAAAAATCCACGATTATTTATTTACATTAAGGCGATCCGCATAGTGGGGAGGAGGCGCGGATTTTCGAGGGTCGTCAATCAGAGGGTCAAATGTCAGTTCAGTTTCCCAAATTGTAGCGACAAATATTGAATAAAGTATGATTCATGAAATAAGGAAATACGCTCAAAATAGTGTGTGCCCAGATGAAAGCTATAAGGCCACAGCATTATTCCTGTCTTTCATCAAAGTGCTGTTCCGAGAAATAAACATGCATTATGAATGTCATTGTGATGGGGTTTTATGAAGACCCTGACTGATGAAAAATAAGGTTCAAATACCACTAAAATCCCCTGTACCTATATTGAATGATGTGATTCCATTTAACTTGCCGATAACTTACTGTGCTTTTGTGAAGAAAACTGAATGGTTTCCAATAAAAAAAATACTGTGAATAGTTTGTGACAAGGCCAAAGGGAAAACAGCAAAAGGCTGCATTCTGAGTATAACATGAGATCCACATAGTTCTTAAGCTTTTTATGCTGTAAATAATTCTGTTTGAACCCTTTATTTAATCAAAACAAAAATAAATTGACCTTTTAATACTTACTGGCCTATTCACAGTCACCTGACATCTCGCATACTAAATGCTCTTCTCTGCCATTCTATATCTTCGTCTTATTAGAGAAAACATAGTCAAATGTCCACCATCCATTTCTCTTACCTATTATCGAGGGTCAAAGTGAGCCTGCGGCCGGTCCCAGGAAGCATGGGAACAGAGCAGGCGACCTGCAACTGACACCAGTTCATAGGAAAACAGACACTCACACACGATAACATACTATGAGCATACGGAGATGCAGGTTATTAACTGCGCGTTCAGGGACCGAGAGATAAAACTGAAGTACCTGGATAGAAGCCAAACACTGATGGAACATGCAAACTCCAGAGTTAGGGCAAGAGTCAAGCCTCCAACATGCGAGTGGGTTAGGCCTCTGCAGATGTGATCGGAAGGTTGCCAGTCTGAATGTCATACTTGCCAGAATAGCCATGTGTCTGTTGAGCCCTTCAGCAAGGTCTTTGACCCCCCCCAGGGATGCCACATAGATAGCTAACCCTGCGCTCTGATCCCAAGCTTTGCTTTCACCTGTATATACACCCATCAGCCATAACATTAACAGCACCTACCTAATATTGTTTAAGTCCCCCTTGTGCCAGAAAAATAGTTCTGACCTGTCGATCTATGGACTCCAGAAGGTGTCCTGTGGTATCTGGCACTAAGACGTTAGTAGCAGATCCTTTAAGTCCTGTAAGGTGTAAGGTGGGGCCGCCGTGTATTGGACTTGCTTGTCCAGCACATGGGGAATTTGGAATCAACACCTCAAACTCCTTGCCATGTTCCTCAAACCATTCCGAACAATATTTATAGTGTAGTAGGGCGCATTATCCGGCTGAAAGAGGCCACTACCATCAAGGAATAGCATTGCCTTGAAGGGGTGTACTTAGTCCACAAGAATGTTTAAGTACTGTAAATGATACTGTATGTGTCAAAGTAACATCCTCATGAACGCCAGGTCCCAAGGTTTCCCAGCAGAACATCTGTCTCTGTCAGTTTGCCTTCTTTCCATATTGCATCGCAGTTCCATCTCTTCCCCAGCTAAACGGCATACATGTACCCAGCCCTCCATGTGATGTAACAGAATGCGACTCATCAGACCAGGTCACTCTTCCATTGCTCCCAGAACACCCCACAAGACCTGCCGCTTCGGAGACGCTCTGACCCAGTCGTCTAGCCATCACAATCTGTCCCCAGTCAGAGTCTCCCTTATGCTTACACCTGTCCACATTTACTGCTTCCAACACATCTTCTGTTCACTGGCATCTTCGACGGGTGACATTGCAACGAGACAATCAATCACCTGCAAGTGGTTTTAATGCTATGGCTGATCAGTATATGTCTGTATGTCTCAAAGCAGACCATGCTGGCATATGCAAAAAATAGTGTTCCAATGTACTTGGGCAAATAAAGCACGATTTCAGCTCTGGCGGTGTCAGTATTACCAAGTAAATGGCCATATTTTGCTAAATAATGCTTGTTCGCTTATTAGAATGGATAAAATTGTTCTTTATACCAGTATTCATAAGAAAAAGATAATCTTCTTAATTGCAGTATGACACAGGAAACTAACAGGAAGCAGAGAAATAAAACATGTATGAATCAAGGTTTTATGTATACAGGCCATGATAAGCAATGAGAGACGCAATCTTTCTGTCTGTACCAATGCCCCCCCCCCCCCATGTCCAAAGCAGCAAGCGTTTATTTTATGG
>JAODKF010000045.1:20713158-20729122 GCA_026779585.1 Mormyrus proboscirostris | reverse complement strand
AAAAAAATTTTTAACCCCCCCCCCCCCCCCCCATTCCTGGAGATAAATTCAGTCAATGTATGCACCCTAAACCTTGCAAAACCACAGGCAGAGTTGCAGAATAAGCACAGCGTATAGCCATCAGAAACGCCCCCTTTTAACAAAAGCACAGAGAGACTCTTCTGATAAATATACATCGCAGAACAAAACATCTTGAGGAAATCAAATTTACTGCATTTAATTTACTAACAGTATGCAGAACAAAATTCCAAATTACAAGTTACTAATTTGAAGTCACTAATTCTACTACAGCATTCCAAGTTTAGAATTGCAGGGATCCACCATTAAAGGAAAAGTTATAAAACAATGAAGTATAAAACTACAAATCTACAGTGTGATATACAGTATCAAGTACCATTTACATTAAGTTTACAGGAAAATTCCATCCAATAAATACAAAAGACTTAATACACTATTAGACAATAGTACCTTTAATGTGAAGCAAAATTCCAAATTAGTAAAAAAAAAAAAGCAATTTATTAGCACATTCTTGCACATGACAGAACATTGGGCCTGTTCGATCTGATCATTTTTGCATTAAGGAAGGCAGCAGAATACAAAGTAAATGCCCATCTAGATAATGTGAATGTGACTTAAGGAGGAGGAGCTGAGTTTGTAATTTCCATTTCAGAGGCGAAACATGAAGAACAGAGATAATCGATGAACTACGTCGATTCAGGAGGACAAACAAGGCAATCCAATGTTATGAGGTTCTAGCTGTAGCTTCTGAACACACAAGAATTCTCTCTTCAATTTAGAACTGTTGAGTTGTGCCAAGCTAATATATATCGCATTCAGGTGAAAAGTGTGCGTGTATATTTCTCAATGGGTCCACCTTAAACTGGTACAAGCACATTAAGGAAAGAGACAGGCTAAACCAGTTTGTTTCATCTACGGAATCCTCAGAAAAACCTTGCTGACAAAAATCAGAAACACAGGAACTACTGATGCTCCTAAATTAACTTCCATTATTTTTATATCAATCTCAGTTTGAATGATTTTACATACATCACCATTAATAACAAATTAGCATTAATATTGTTGCTTACATTCAGAACGAAAACAAAAACTCATAGCTTAATGCTGACACACTTCGGAAGGCTCGTACCAGAAAATACAATAAGCATGTCCATCAAGGGAGAGTAATCATTTAGCAGCAATTAAAAGGGCACTGTGATGTCCTGCAAATTTCAAACTGTGGACAGAATACCAAGGCTTGTGGAAGACCTGCGATGGCTTCTTCACCACAGAAGAATGTCGCAAGACAGAAAAAAAAAGGATGACACCATTTTACAGCACACTGGGTGACTAACCAGCCAGGCAGGTGAGGCATAGCGAATTCAGTGTCTGAGGGCGCACAGAGCGCAGAGAGGTGGGTTTTCAAGGTGGTGCTGGAGAATGGTAATTCTCACCGCTCACAAAGCAGATGAGGGCTACTGCTTCGCTGCAAAGTTTCCATAGTGACGCGGGGAGTATAATTCGCTGCCTTTCGACAGGAAGGAGGCAGGGGAATTCATTGCCTTTGAACGGGAAGTTGCCATTTCAGGATGGGACGGTCAAAAATTTGAGTCGCCCCTATTGACACCCAGAGTGTTTCACACAGGCGATACCATTTTCAAACCCACAGCACATTTCAGTACTGCTTGGCCTGTGTTTTAAAACAGAATTTAAGAACAAGTGAGGATTCTTCTCTGAAAATAAGGCTTTGTTGATTTTTAAAACACTATGCAGACACCCATTAACCCAGTTTCATCGGACGGATGAAGCTACACTAACACTAACACGGCACTAACATAAGAGAAACATGACTTCACTTTTCCTGCAGAAGGTTTCGCTTAATGACAGATTTGCATGCAGACAAATGCAAACTATTTCCTCATCCTGAAGCCACGTTCCATCAGATGTCATCATGCATGATAACATGATGCATGACCGTCTCCTGTTTAGGCAATTAAAAAAATGCTGTTGTTGCAACACTGGAATGCGTTTTTCCATTGTGAAAAAGTTACTCGTTTACATTTTTTTGGTAACACTACTTGAGGAGGCACAAATAATGTAGTAGTACGATCTAATCTAAAGCATTAAATATGCATAAAGTAAGTGTTAGTTACGTATTGATCCCATGTCATGTTGTTAAGTCATAACAGTTCAGGTATTTCATGCAGTTTGTATATTATTCGTACTTGAGTCGTAACTGAGCTACTAGGTTATGCCCCCTCAAGTTGTTACCAAAATTTTCTCCATTTTTGAATTAAAAGTCCTTCATGTAAACTTTGCTACGTGACCCCAGAGTGTTTAAAAAGGGTTCTTTCAGTTATATTGTTTAAAAATGAGAATAAACTGTTTATTATTTTATATATTATTTTAGGAGACTTTATTTAAAAACGTGATCCTATAATAAAATTTAGCCATCATTCAGAATGAAATGAGGTAATGAAATAATATCTTAGTGCGTCCATAAAAAGTGAACGAAATGAAATGGGAAATAAATATCAGATGAGAATCTCAGTGGAAGAACAGGTTCTAAAACCATGACATGTTTGCGTTGATCATTATCTGAGCTTGGGAATATTCCCTGATGCCTAATTATTTAAGTGACCAAAGCAGAATGACTCTTGCATATTATGTGTTGGTCAGTGTTTAGAATGGGCAGGCCATAACCTACAGATGGGTTATAGTATAATATGCACCCTAACCGTGTCTGAGAAATGTAGTGAAGACGTTGGAGCCAGGAGGGGACTCCGTCATCTGAGCACAGACTGGGGAACGTTTCGGAGACTGTTCCGGATCAAGCTCTGACCCCCTTCCATCGCTGGCACTGGACCACAGTCCTTGACCCAGAAGCTCCTTGAGCTAGTCACCGCTAGCAGCATCCAGACTTGCTTTCAGCCACCGCTGTGTCCTGGTCCAGTTGGACCCGGTCCCCAGTATTCTCCTCGTAGGGAAGTCCCTTCACGCTCACCAGGATGTTCTCCACCAGGAACCGAGCTGCCTCGTCCACGTTGATGTTGTCCTGGAAAATGGACAATGGTGAGGGTCATGAGATAAAGGTCATATGATGCAGAAAGGCTGTGTGCATTGGGAGAACCTATGTCAGAGGGAAGGGGTCAGACATGAACCACGCTGGTCATGCAGCCAAATAAAGTCTCTTTGGGATTAATTCCTCTGCCGCCAGACGCACGGGATTCCACCTCAACTGCAGCTCAACCCATTTTCTCAGCACATCATGGTGTGAAATAATCACTCGCTGATTAGGACACAACTGATTATGGATAAAGTCTGTTCAAGCCAAGAAACTCATCATAATTTTTGTTTATCATTTTTCATCACTATCATCCGGCAATATTATTATTGCACTGGCTGGCTGTGCCCTGTAAGATCAGTGATTCCGTAATCTAATAACTTCTGATTGCGAAGGCATTAATTTATGCAATAACTTGGAATTTGTGAATAGGTATTTATACTCATACATAAATATGCTGACCCGTTTTAATTTAACTGATTACTTCTTAAGGGCACTTCCTCAGAGCCAATGTAGATTGCCGTCACATTAATGGAAAAAAATATCAATAATCCAGTTGAAGGTTAGCAAACAAACTCAAACTGATAAGCAGCGTGGATGTCTGGTACACCATCATGCCTTATATGGCTTCTGTCCACAGCAGAAAGCTTTCAACATGTGAGGCTTTAAGGTGGCACTGGAAGGTGGATCAACTGAGCTTATGGTACTCAGAGTTGGGTAATCCAAAGTTCGGAAGCATTACATACACTACAGACCTCCATTTGGGTGGTGTTACCAAAGTACAGCAGTACCAGCAGAGTTGGATAATTCAGGGCCAGAGAGTAAAAGTCCAGACCAAGATTTTGTTTCAACCAACCAGCTGAGGATAAAGATTCAGTCACAGAGTATTCAACTGGTTGGTTGAAATTAAATCCCGGTCTGGACTTTTACTCTCTGGCCCTGAATTACCCAACTCTGCTGGTACAAAATGACACCCTATGGGGTTGCTGTACTTTGGTAACACCACCCAAATGGAGGTCTGTGGAGTATGTAATGCTTCCGAACTTTGGGTGAGCCACTGGCAAACATTTTTTTTAACAGTTAAGCAGACACTTAATAGTGTGTCAGTATGTCCTGTGATGGGTTGTCACCCCATCCTGGGTTATTCCCCACCTACTTCCCGTAGCATCCGGGACAGGCTCTGGACCCCCCGCGACCCCGAATAGGAAAGCAGTTACAGAAAATGGATGGATGGAAACAGACATTTTTAACCAAAGTGATGTACACATGAAAAACCAGGGTTAGTTAGTCCTTGAGGCAACTGAAGTTTAGAGCATCTTTCAAAGACCCAAGAGTGAAATCACTCTGCTGACCTTGGGATTTGAACCCGACAACCTCCCGATCACAGGACAGAATCATAACCCGCCAGGCCTCACAGCAGATCCACCTGCACAACAGGAAACCCAGAAGAAAGACAACAGCTTCCCTTCGGCACCTTTTCTCCACCCTAAACATGTCATTCCTCTGCAACACAGAACACTGCTGAATACCTCACCCTCAGCCCTACATGTATTCCCTGGAAAGCACCCACACCCACATACATCCCCCGCGAGCCCCCCTATACACTCTCCCAACATCTCCAAAAATCTTTAATAAAAGGCCAACTTTGTGTGACTTGTCTTAATGCAATCAGATTCACCAGATCTGCATCTAACTGTCCATTCAGGTGCCACCACTAATGGCATTTTTCTGTTGGCATACAGGACCAGAGCTGTGGTTGGGCCGTACCACAAAGAGAGACTAGTTATAGTGCGGGTGCAGCCCGTTTTGTTTTTCCACAGCAGAAGGGTCGGCTTTGTAAAGGCATTGCTGGGTTTGGAGCGCGACAGTGACATAAAACCGAAGAGACACTTATTTACCGTTCACGCTTTGTAAATCATGATTTACTATGTGTTAATTTCCTATTTTTCCCAGCACATCTGTGAGACTCGTCGTGTTATGCAAGCATGAAACGCTAGCAGAATTAGCATTTGCTTGTGTAAATTTACATTATGCATCCATTCCGTTTAGCTGTTTTGTGGCAGAAGGTAGGAAATTTTCAAGTTCCAAGTTTTCCGGAATGCATCGCGATGTGCAATACTATTAACAAATAATATTTAGAATATAGTTTTTTCCTTCACATAATCCACATGCAGAGCATGAGATGGTGGTGATGAAGGCAGCTCATTTTGGTTGCGCTTTCAGCCCAGCTAGTAAGTAGGGCCATCTCAGTGCAGATATGGCTCTAGGTTCTTGGTGGCAGAGGGAAAGGACCATAAGTGACACTGCTTCAGTCTTGGTGCAATTTGTGTCAAAATGGAATCAGGTATAGGTCTTCATCCACATAATTAAAAATCTACGCATAATGATCATAATGAAGTACTTTTTGAGTTATCATGTTCACAAGTGTCTTCTGCAGTCACACTTCCCTTTGCTGTCACTACATAGCATTACTACATAGTTTTAGTAATATGATTGGTCTTAAAATTAAATCAGTTCCAGACCTACGCAAAGTTCCTGTGTTTAAAAAAGATCTAATCGAGTACATTATGAGTTATCGCACTAAGGAGATAAGTGACAGCAGTAGCAGGCTGGTGCCAAAATCATATGTATTCCTCATCTGGGGAATACAAATGCTGCAGTAAGTACTAGGTACTGTAAGTATAACCAGAAAATCTACCCACGTCACACCTGTTATCATACCTCATCACTGACTCATAGGTTCAGGCTAGACTTCCAAGTTGCTCTCATGGATGAAGGTCTGAAAGAATTGGTTCTAGGAGACGAACAAGAGCCTAGCCATGGATACCATTCAGAACGCACTCTCAGCTTGTTAGACTTGGACCTCCTTGCAATTCCTTGAATTAATAAAAGATCTGTTTGTAATATAGCCCTTGGCTATAGGGCTCCTAGTTTATGGAGCAGATGCCAGTTAATGACACGGACGCTGCGGCCTCCTCAGGGCCTGAGACAGGGCACACACTGGATGGGGTGCCAGCGGATTACAGGGCACACATTCACACGCACCCACAATCACACACTATGGGCAACTATGGAACGCCAAATCTGATTGACTGCACTTTATTTTTGTTTACTTTTTTTAATATACTGCAGGTAAAAACAGAAGTGCCTGGTGGAAACATGCAAACTCCACAAAAACAGAATAGGGGGGTTGGGGTGGACAGGAACTAAACCCCCAAGGCTGCAGGCACGCTAGCATGCTGCTTAAAGATGCACTGCAAACGCATGCTCTGCGATTCCTTGCACTGCAAACGCATGCTCTGCGATGCCTCTCACCGCCAAGCATTTTAGCCGCACAGTTTTCCGGTTTCACCCCCTCAGACTGCCGGACCTTTGGCAACGGGCTTCCCAGCAGGGCTGTTCCTGGGGCTTGAACCAGAAAACCCAAAGATTATGTGACTACGTCCTGACAACACGCATCCCCACAGGAGGAGAGTCGTCGACCTCGAGAGACACCGACAGAAGGAGTGGGACAGAGCATGACTCACGCGTGCATCTCAGAGTCTGGTCCCCCCTTCCCATGTGAGGAAACCGAGGCAGACACACATCAGTCAGGGCCATCAGCAGATATTTTAACTAATCACAGCTCTGGCTACATAAGGCTTCCATGGCTACTTTCTACAAATGACTGCATATGGGTCCAGGTTTTCCAGCAGCGGTGTTCTTGACCTCCTGGCTACAGGTTGAACCCAGTAACCTCTTGTCAAGCCCTAGAGATGCGCTGGTGCTCATCCACAGAACCACTCCAGCTTCGATTAGTGAGGAACCAAATAAGACTGCAAGACTAACTGAGGAAAAGACAGTGAGCAAAGCCTCTGTGCCTGTGATCGTAAGGTCACTGGTTCAAGCACCTGCCCTCAGAACAGTCACATGTCCATGAGCCCCTAACCCCCAGCTCCAGAGATGCCGCACATTGGCTGACCCCGTGCTGCGACCCCCAAGCTATGGAGAGAAATATGGCGTGGGCAGAGAGAAGGATTCCAATGTACTTGTGCAAATGGCAATTAAAAGGATTTATCAGGATGAGGCATTTTCTTTGGGTGCAGGATTAGGTAAAACGATTCACTATGGTTACACCTGGAGAATAGGCAAAAGGAGGTGGCCAAGACATAGTGCAGACTGAGCCAGGGTTTGGCCATGTTATGTAACCAGAATAAAAAAAACAAAACCCTATGTTACATGCTGGGTATTAAGGCACAGATGAAAAACATGATTGGTCCTGACACATGACATCACCTCATATTGGAATGTCCCCTCCACCTCACTAACAGAAATAACTTTTTATAGACGTACTAAGATATTAACGAAATGAAATGTGAAATAAATATCAGAAAAGGTACGTACAGTTACGTATCTTAAATGTCCCAGGAAAAGTCCGGACTACAGAAAATGGCCTTTCAAAATAAGAAATTTGTTTTTAGAAAAGATGACCTAAGACTACCAAAACTTTGTACTTCATAAGATTTCCTAAAATAAGGCAATATGCCAAAATGCAAGCAAATTAAATCTAATTCATAAAGTGTTTCAGTCAGTTTATTAATGAAATTAGAGTTTTGTCTAAATACATGAAAATTATACTTGCTTAGATTTTAATTTTTTGCAGAGCGGGCCTTTTTAGATGGTAGGGGCTGTGCTGAAAATCACCCGGTGTTACGGCCGACCCACCCCGCACTGTCTCCCCAGGAAAATGCGGCTCCCAGCCTCTTTTATTAGTGCTGTACCTCCGCTAAAGCCAGAGCCATCAAAAAAAACATTCTGGCTTGGAGGATAGCAGAACCATCAGCAGTGGCCACACTTATCCATCCATTTTCAGCGACAGCTTTACTAGACTGGGGCTTGGTGTTCCAAAGGCAATCCCTGGTTTCAGGCAGTTTATGCAATATACGAGGCTGTACCGGAGGGCACGGACACACACAAACACGCGCCATATACAGACCATTTATGGATTCGGAACACGGAATAGTGGTACATTTCTCTGCAGTATGACTAGAAGCATTCTGGGGTTATTCAAGTTTGTGAGTACTGCAGCAGTACTGGTGCTGAAATTTGACCTGCTAACCTTTCTGTTCCCGTCCTTGAAGACCACAACAGAAAACCACTACATCCCAAAATCTGAAAAAGGCCCATCAAAATTTGTGTAAATATTGCTTCAAAGTAAGGAAATTAATCCACAGAGAGTTGCTGTGGTGGCAGGTTTTTGGGATGACCTCTCAATCAGCCAGTAAGAGTGGGTCCCCAGGACTGGAGTTCAGAACCACTGCTTTATTATTGGCTAATTTAGAGGTCATCCCAAAAACCCGCAGCTACACTGGCCCTCCATGGAACAGGAGGCCCACCCCTGCTACCAAATACCAAAACTCTCTGAAGACTACGGAACACATACCCTATATGGGCAAAGGTATGTGGTCACCAGCTTGTCCAACATCTAATTTTGAAGCCAAGTGTATCAGCAAGAGCTCAGCTCACTCTTAGTTGCAATAATAGCCTGTACTCTTCCGGGAAGGCTTTCCATCAGATGTTGGCAGATTGCTGATGGGATTTGCTGCCAATCAGTTTGAGTATTGATGTTAGGTGATCAGATACCTTTCTGTGAGCTTATTTGCCTACTACTTTGCAGCTGGACTTGCTTCCAGATGTTTCCACCTGTGGTCGACCAAAGGGGTATTCCACAAAGTATTATTTCTTCAACAGCCAAATGTAAGGATTGTTCAGTAGGAATGTCACTTACCTCTCTTGCTAATACGGAGATAGTAGTGAAGGGCCTGATCATCTGTATCAGGCGTGTTAAATTAGGGCCACGCCTAAGCTCTCTAGGGTGGTAGATCTCCAGAAACAGGAATGGGCAACCCAGGCTTAAGTTATCCAGCTAACTTGGAAATCTTGCTTTGTGGAATACCACAATATGTCAGCAGTGGGTGTGGCTTAGATGGTCAATATACAAGTACTAGGAGTGTGCACATAGTGTAACGCGGTGTTTCCCAACCCACTCCTTGGGGAACCCCAGACTGTCCATGTTTTTGCTCTCTCCCAGCTCCCAGCCAATCAGGAACACGAATACCTGGTACAGGTGCACTGGGAACTGAGAGGAAGCAAAAACATGGACTGTCCGGAGTTCGCTGAGGACTGGGTTGGGAAATACTGGTGTAACATATCAATAAATATCAAATAATAAAAACTCTGTAGACCACAGTGTTGGGGTTTCCAAGGAGACCTTCCCACTGAAACTTCCCACTGCTCTGCCATAGAAATGGCTCTACAAGGGAGTGCAGAACATGGAGAGCTTAGAATCTGAAAGCTGTCAATCGCCGTAAGCCTCTGAGAACAGGAATGAGACTGATCTGAGATCAGTTAATCTGCCTTCTGTTTGTGGGGATATGCAGCCATTGCTGGTCTTCAAGCGAAGGTTCTGCGGCCAAGTGTTGTAGAACATACTTTCTGAAGGCCACATGCTCTGGTCCAAATCTGTCCCAATATGTGGATAGAAATAAGCTGAGGAGGAGGTGAGAGGAGCAAACGCGCTGGTTCACAAAAATTACCATAAAATCCATATATGCATGAGAATGTCATCTGCAGCATCCTTTTCAGAGACGCTTCTGATATTTGTCTCTATATAGTCCTTCCTTTATGTACAGCAGGGGTGTGAAACTCCAGTCCTGGAGGCCAGAGCCCTGCACATTTTTGGGTTTCCTCTCATTCAACACACCTGATTCAACTCCTTGTGCTAATTACCACACAGCTCTTGAGCTGAATCGTTTGTGGTGGAAGAGGGAAAGAACTAAGTTACACAGGGCTCCGGCCCCCCAGGACTGCAGTTTGACACCCGTGCTGTACAGGAAGTCAAGCTACATTTGTTTGTGGCAAAAATATGCCTATAATATGCAGATTATATCCTAAGGAGATCAGTGAAAATGTCTGCTCAAATCTGTGAATTCTGTATATTCAATAATACCCAACCAGAACCTCAAATTATTAAGCAAGGTGAGGACACATTCCTTTCCAAATTCATCAAAGACAGACAAAACTCAAAAATCACATCATTACTGTGTTTATTCATCCTAGCTTAGTCCCCCTGAAATGACTGGTTAATGCCTTATTGGTGGCACTTATACCAATATTTACCACAATATCGTTGAATCTTTCTTGTATCCAAAGCCAAGGATCAAAACGCAGCTGTGTTAGTAAAACTGGAGGCAGCTCTAGGAAAAACCACAGGGCAGGGGGTGGAAGGTACCATCTGGGGAGAAGCCAAGTCTGGAATACAACTCTGCAGATATCTGCTGCTCGAGGACTTTTAGAGGGCCAAATACTGAAGCACAGGACTAATCTGGTTACAGGGGGTCAGACTCACATGTCAGGCAGTGTTGGGCTGGTATTATACTATTATCTGATAATCAAAAAACAATCAGCGTAGAATGAGAACCTCAATCAATCAACCACATGCATTAAGGAGAAAAGATTCTGTCTGGTCTGAGGGAAGATGGTTTAGTACTTCCTAGATGATGAAAGGAGAAGATGACAACCTCAAACTCCTCATTTCCAGGGAATACAGACTTTCCTTGCGCTTTTGCATTTTTGCTCACAGCTGTTAGTGCCTCGACAGCTGCCAACTGTTTGGTACGTTCGTTATTTCATACAGCGTGTTCCAGCCTGTCCACGGCTCACATGGAGCGACAGATAAGACAGTCAGTCAAAATGAACGACTGAAGAAAGCGGGCGGTTCGAGGTTTTCCCGACACATACCCTCCCGCAAAGGAGCGGTTGCTAAGGTAATCGCTTTGAATCTGGAGCTTCAGGAACACTGTAGTATAGTTGTTTTGAAGGAGGGCTTTTGCAGGCTAAACACAGAAGTGAGGTTTTGATGGGCCCCGAGAAAAGATTCCGCTTTCCTGACTGTTTGGAGCAACTTATACTTAACATAAATACTAATGTAATGAGAAAACTATGACTTGAAATCCTAGATTTTGATTAATAGATGCAGTTGTGTTATTTAAGCAATCTGGGTAAATCCTTGTTCGGGGGTACAAGGGTAGGATTGCTGGCAGCTAAACTATCAAACTGATTCACACCTAGGTGCAGCCTACACCAGTTGGAGCAATTACAGATGATGAAATTTAAGTAGCCTCTAAATATTGTACCCATCATGCACTGCAGTAGTTAGCAAATTCTACAAATGTGCTTTTTTTCATTAAATACACACCAACATAGTTTGACTACAGAACATTGCAAACTATAGCTTTTCAAAATTATTTAGGTACTGAGTATTTTTTTGTGTTACGACTCCCACCATAATGACATCATATACATAAAAATGAGAGACATAAAAGTAGTGTGTCACAAGTCTACAAAAGCATCTTAATCCTCACCAGTGTTTCATATGTATGTGAGCTTTGCAGTTGGAGGGGGGCAGTTGATGTCTCAGCTGCCCCACCTACCAGTCCAATGGTGGAGATTCTGCCCCCTGGGTGGGGGGGGTGCCTTACCTTAGCAGAGGTTTCGAACCACCCCAGAAAGCCAGCTTCCTTGCAGAAGCTGTCCAAGACGCTGGGACTGGTGCTGCTGGCATCCTTCTGATCACACTTGTTGGCCAGCAGCACAGATGGAATAGGGTTCCCATTAGGTAACTTCACCTTGGTGTCCAGGTCATGCTTCCACTTGGAGACGGCATCGAAGGTGGAGCTCCGCGTCACGTCGAAGACCACAAGGGCCCCCACTGCCTCCTTGTAATAAACCCGTGTCATATTCCCAAACCGCTCCTGACCTAAAAAGAGAAAGTGCTGTAATCATCAGGGAGCATCAGGCATGGCTGAAGCTTTCCTATGCACTTCTGGGTTCCTCCACTGCTGTCCAGCACACCACAAAAACTCGATGAATTACTCATAAAATAAAAGTCCATTTCCTGCCAACACATTTACCTCCTTAACTCAAGATTAATGCATAGCAACGACCCCTGACCTGCACTCTCAATGGTCCCAGCAAGATATGCGAGCAGCATGTATCCCTCTTGTATGATCTAATATTACAAACTGGGTCTCCTCCCCTTAATTAGTGATGACTGACAGTCCATTACAGTACTACACGAGTGTGTAGTTGCCCGTGTGTGTTTTGTCTTCATGGTTTCCTGAAACGTGGTGCAGTGGTTAGCACTGTTGCCTCACACCACTGGGACCTGGGTTCAAGTCACCTGTGTGTGGAGTGTTTTCCCCATGTTGTCGTGGGGTTTCCTCCAGGTACTCTGGTTTCCCCCCATGCTGAGGCTAATTGGAGTTACTAAAATTGCCCATAGGTGTGCATGTGTGAGCGAACGGTGTGCGAGTGTGCCCTGTGATGAGCAGCCCCCCATCCCAGATTAGTGCACGTAGCTTCCGGGATAGGCTCTGCGCCCCCCATGACCCCGAAGGATAAGTGGGTTGGAAGATGGATGGATAGATGGATGGATTTCCTGAAACTTGTAGTTTTTCTCAACACATAACACCTGAAACTTTATAAGCATGACAGCGACACGACGGCACACACATAGCAGACATACAGTACTGTGGGCCATCTGCCCGGTTTCAAAGCTGCTTACTTGTTGATGGTCTTGTAGCATTTAGACTATATAGAATTCCAAAGGGTAGGAATTGTGTGTTTTTTTTTTTACTGTTTAAAGATCTTCTCACACACACAGGTTTATAATTACACCCTTGTGGGGACTCTCCATTCACTTCAAAGGGGAAAACTCTAATCCCAACATGACAACCTTAACCCCTACCCAGCCCTAACCTTAACCATAAGTAACCAAACTAAATATGAGACTTTTGGCATTTTTCATTTTTTGATTGCATTCACAGATCTTTGTGGGCACCTGAAAAATGATCCCTACAACGTTAAAACAGCAGGTTTTTATTACATAATGTAATGTAATATAAACCTAATAGGCACACAGGCACACACACACTCATATATTGTAAATGTGCTAGACTGAGACTGAACACACAAAAAAAAAAAAACATAAAAATATTCCACTGTTATACTCACAGCTGAATTTGAAAACAAGCAGAGTTTTTTTAAAGCAGCCCTCTCTACAGTCAGCAGCATTGTAACTTAGGGTGAAACCGGAGGCACAGTGTTCAGTGTGAAGCACAGAGGGAGTCCGTTTCTCCGCGGCCAAGATTCCGTCTCATCTGGCCAACGGTCGTTTGATCGGAGCGTTTCCAAAATGGGCTCCTGTGCACCCATAATGCAGCCAAATGTGGCCAGTGCGATGGTGCGACATAAAGCAGCCAAATGGGGCCAGGGCGATGGTGCGACATAAAGCAGCCAAATGGGGCCAGGGCGATGGTGCGACATAAAGCAGCCAAATGGGGCCAGGGCGATGGTGCGACATAAAGCGGCCAAATGGGGCCAGGGCGATGGTGCGACATAAAGCGGCCAAATGGGGCCAGGGCGATGGTGCGACATAACGCGGCCAAATGGGGCCAGGGCGATGGTGCGACATAAAGCGGCCAAATGGGGCCAGGGCGATGGTGCGACATGTCTCTTAAGGTTGGGGAACAGTTATGGCTGCTGGAGAACAGCAGGGCGGGCAGCTGTCAGTCTGGCACGTTGTGCTGTTGATGAGACCCGTGTGTCACAGTGAATCTGAGGCAGCCGCCCCCGGGGACAGCAGAATGAGGAACCACACGCACCATAGCCCAGACGCACTCCACAGAGCCCCCACCCCCCATTTAATTCCATGTGTGAGTCAGTGGGAGGTACAGCTATGGCACAGTGCTTGGTTAGGGTGAACTTTCGTTACCATGGCAATTGATCACCTGCTTTGAGTCTATATAGTTGCATTGCTAATGAAACTCAGCTGGGCCTGATAGCTCCAGTTATCTCGTTAAGGATAAACAAGGCGGCTTTGGTAGAAATGACCCCACACACACGCACACACACACACACACACGGTAAACATATCCTTATGGGGACCGCTCATTCATTTCTATGGGAAAAATGCTAATGCTAACTATGACAACCTTAACCCCTAAAATTGACTTTCCCCTTATGGTTAAGACTAGTTACTTATGGGGACCAGGAAACAAACAAAATGCAAGACTTTTTCCATTTTTTGATCGCATTTACAGATCTTTGTGAGAACCGGAAAAATTATTAAAATTATTTCCCAAAATGTCAAAACAACAGGCAAGGTCCCCACAATGTAATATAAACCTAATCCACATACACACACTTTTGTACATTTAATTATTAAGGCCTTGTTTCCATTTTCTTTTTGATTTTTCCCATTAATGCTGCTTTTGGGCAGCAAGCACGGTGTCTCTGTGGGTAGCATCATGGCCTCACACCCCCAGTGCTGGTGAGGCTCACACGCTGTCTCCTCTCTGCGCGTGTGTGTGTGTGTGTGTGTGTGTGTGCGTGCGTGTGTGTGTGCGTGTGTGTGTGTGTGTGCGCGTGTGTGTGTAGACTTCACTTGTTCTCCCTGTGTTTGTGGCTTTCCTCCCACAGATCAAAGAGATGCAATTAGGCTAATTGGTATCTCTGAATTATCCATAGTATATGACCAAGTGCATTCATGTATATGGCTTGTAATGGAATGGCATCACACCCTGGATGTGCCTTGGATATGCTCCAAGTTCAACCCGTGACCCAGCATAAGTGGTTAGAAGGTAAGTAGATGGATGGAAGATTTAGCCATATAGCAAGTCTGTGTTCATCCTGCCAGCCAACTGACTTCACTTATAACCTTACTGGTGAGCAGTTAGTCTCTTATGTTTCCACAGCAAGCGTCCCATCATTGTCTATTTTTATTTAGGTTAACGATTCTTTATTTGCCTTTTGTACAGTAGTACACAGCAATTGTTATTCTAGCCATCCATAAATATGACATAAATAAAATGAATGAAAAATGACTGAAGTTGGAAAAATGCCAGAACAAAGTGCAATTTGTCACTCAGCCCAGAAAAAACGAACTGTGCATTTACGTGGTTGTGCCATTATCACTCTGTGTTGAGTGCACTGGCTGACTGCTGTCCTAATGCCTATAGATGTCAACCCGGACCTCAGAGTCCCACTTCTGCAGTGGTTACTGACAGAACAGAGTCAGTGATGTGCTGGGCATGTTTCACTCGCCCTGCCTGGCAGTCACATAGTTTTTCCATTACAGCAGCTACCCAAAGTCATCCTTTTGCAATCAGTCCACACTTGCTTCCAGATACAGAAGATCAAAGGAATGACTCTAATGATTATACTTGATTTAAAAAAAAATATCCAGACCAGTGAAAATAAATTTTAATCATCGACAAGGCATTGTGCTTTAACTCTTGATTTTTGCACTATTCACGACAACAGAACAGATGAATGTGGGGTGGGACGCTCCTTTTGTCAGGGCTTTCCTGGCTCTGCCATGCTAATGCACACAAGCGTCCCCCCCGCCATACCAAGCACAGACACTCCTGCCATTCTCCTGTTAGGTATACACTCTACCGATATATAAAACTACTATATGGGTCAATTAGATCCCACATCCTTAATTACAACCACATTCTAAATGGTCGCTCTCCCACCGGGTCCCATCAAAGCGAAGCAGTACATCACATTTCTCTCTGGTTTTGAATATAAAAAAAAAAAAAAAAAAAATAGATGAGTCTTTATTGCAGGACTTAGCAACCTCCGTCTCATACGGCCCTAATCGAGATATCATCTGTGGGTGGGTTTCCATGGAAACCATCCAAGACAGAAGAAACAAAGGCTTTGTCAGATGTAACTCGCCATCTTGGACATGTCACATAAGAAGCACCTTAATTGTCGGCCAAATCTCACATCCTGACATTACGGGGCTACGCGGGCGGGGGGGGGGGGGGGGGGGGGGGGGGGGGGGGGGGGGGGGGG
>JAODKF010000045.1:20664522-20713058 GCA_026779585.1 Mormyrus proboscirostris | reverse complement strand
TTCCGGGGGTACGCAACCCCCCCCCCCCCCCCGCCCCCCCATCTATCACAGATGCTCCTTACTGTGGTGCCTTGACAGGCCAGAGGATGATGCCAAATTCCACAGTTAAGGACAGCCAATTTCCTCTAAGCACTGATTTCATGTGTTTTTAAACAGAAGACACACTTTGGAGATGCATGCACAGCAAATGCCCTTTAAATACAACGGGGGCAGTACTCTTGATGGGCGGGAAAAGCCACGCCCCCTCCGACTCCACATTCCACTGCACGGAGGCCAGAGGGCTGCGTCTCCGAGCCGGGTGTCTAGATCCTTGGTTCGAGTCCCTACTTTACAGCCTGGCTGTAATCACCACATCCCACTCAGACAGGCCCAATGATAAGCTTCTATTTCTGGGAGAAGTGCATCTCGGTTGAAGCTGGTTAGTGCTCCATTTGCAAAGGAACTGATCATTGGGGGTGAAGAGACAACCCCTACTGCTCAGGATATGTGTGTGAGGGGGTTTCAGGGTTTGGGGACTGTGGAGGACAACTTCAGCAACACGGCACTAAAGGTGTGGAACCACGACACGGGCCAAGCTGGGGGGACAGAGTGTGGCTCAGTGTGATGGGCTTCCATGCCTGTGACAGGAAGGTCGTTGGTTTGAATCCCCTGCTTAAGGAAGGTCCTCAAACCCCTGAAAAATGCTCCAGGGACAGCTTACCCTGCACTCGGACCCCTAGCTTTGCTCTCACCTCTGTGTATTCGTCTTGAAAAACGGAACATGCGGGGAAAAAAAATACATCCCAATATACCTGTTCTAGAACTTGTGCATCATATCACATTAATGCCATCACAACTTTCATAGTGCAGCCACGCCTAATGGTTCCGTGGACCGGCACCCATCCCCACCCCCTATGTCGCCTGTGGTTCACTCACAGAACTGCCCATGCAACACCTCAAGCACCTGCTTTACTCGCACCGCCCTGCTTCTGGGTGCTGAGGTATTCCTGAAAAATTCCACAGGGATTTCGCAGGTCCTTTGCTAAACAGGTTGGGATTAGAGTCGGAATTCCAGTTAAGTTACTGGGCCAGTGTGTGACGTGATGATTAAGGACCTGGAACTTGTGACCAAAAAGGTCACTGATCCTAGAAGGAGCCTCGATGTCTGAACCATGGGCACCTGTTTTCTGACGTAAAGAAACTTCCAGCTGTAAAACACGCAAGAGGGTTTTTTAAGATTCAAGTCATTTTAGAGGTGCTCAAATAATGGCTGGGAAAAAAATCTAGATGTCGATCTGTAATACATTTTTTAAACAGCAGCTGCTTAGCAAATGTTTTCATCATTAATAAGAAGCCTTCTGGGGTCAATTAATGAACAGTACCTGGGTGTCAAAGTTCAAAACTGACCACTTGGCATGCAAGTTTATGGACATTGTTTAATTTATGAGTGTAATTTAGAACTGCCTAGCTGGACTGTGAAAATGTATTGGTACTATGAGAAAATCAACGCTACGGACGGTTAGTCGTTTTATTAGTGCTACATAAATCCGAACATTCGTTGCCTTTGCAAGGAAGTTATTTCAAGAAGTTATTTTCGGGTGAATCTCTGATCCAGCCACTCAACTATTTAAAATAATAAATAAAGATGTTATTTTTCTGCCTAATCTTCACTTGTCAATGCCACCATACTACAAAATGTGTTCATAAATTGACATAAAGTTTCAAATAATTTCATCACCGTTAACATTTAGTAATTAGGAAGGGTGACAACTTGCCGAAACGGCAACCCAGAGTCAGCGTGATTTCAGGTTTTCACCACAAAAGCGTCCTCAGGTTCACACCCTTGCTTAGGACGCCATTCCACTTGCAGAACTACTCCGAAATCGGGGGCCGTATCACACGTCACACATGCCTGCGCTTTTCCGTTTCTGTTAACGGTGCTGCAATCCATCCACACGGCACTTTTTACACACGGGAACCCTGAATGCCGCGTGTTGTGGCAGCTGCCCGGACAGAGCCCTATTTGCCGTATAAATATCCGTAGCCCGCCGTTATTTGGTTTGCGCACAGATGCGTGGGCCTGATCTGGATCTGGTGCGTTTTCATTTGCCCGGAGCGACATCTGATTTAACTTTTTAAAGAGGTATACTGTGGTTCTGTGGCAGCTAATCTTAAATCAAAATCGCTCAATATCCGATACTTCCCAAGATACATACGCACAACCTTTGATTTGTCTTTTAAATAATAATAATTTCGGTAAAATGAGAGGAAATACTGTTTGGTAAATACTGAAGTGCTGTAATTGTTGCAATGGCCGCAGGAATTTCAAAAAGGAACAACAGCTCAGACATAATTCGACCTACAATTCACTATCAATTAAAGTGATCGCCAAACGTTGACAGCGCGACGACACGTCCAAAGGCTGCTTTTTCTGGGAAGCGAGTTGTTGCAAACTCACATAAATAACAAGGCGTTTAACTGTTTAACAGCTAGATTGCTTGCAAAAAAAAAAAAAACGCAATGTCTAAAAAACATCACGTACAGTAACACCGCAGTGATTGTTAGAGCCCATTTACAGTGACATTGTAATTGTAGTTGTTCTGCAATGTAACTCGATCATCACTCCATAAAGCTGTCACAGCCACAAAAGCGAATCGTGTTACATTGTAGAGAGTAACACTGTAAACTGACAGCGACGTTCTGTACGTCGTTCTGAGTTTCATTGCATTAACAGATATCTTACCTGCTATGTCCCACAGCTGTAGTCTCACCAACGTCTTGCTGTCCCAGTTTATAACTTTGAGAGCAAAATCAACGCCGATTGTTGCCCTATAATGCTGCGAAAACAGCTCATGGACATAACGCTTAATGATACTAGTTTTCCCCACGCCTAACTCGCCGATCACCAACACTTTGAACAAATACTCCTTACACTCTGACACCGAGCCGCCGGCCATTGTCAGACCTTCCCGATGACACCAAAAGCCTCACTTCCTACTCTCTTTATAAACCGGAGGAGTAGGAAATCTACTTCCTTCTTGTTTAGAACAACGGAGTGCAATTGAAAGAAAAATCTCCCTCCGACTCCCGCTTACTTAACAACCACCTGATAAGTCACAGGACCCGGAACTGGCTTTGTCTAACTACATATAAAATCCCTTTCAGTTCACTGGATTACTTCTCAGTCTACATTGCCTGGGTTTCTGTCAATGAATATGAAAATCGTTCTTGTAATACGCGCAAAATGTACTTTCATAAACCCACTGTCATTCATACTCATTAGCACTGAAGGCAGTTAAGACAATACAAATGAAAGATTACTAAGAAACTGCAGTGGATCAGCGGTTACGAAAAAACGGATGGTCTGATAATTTAAATATGAATCAAATGAAAACGTATCAATCTGATTACAAATATAGCAAACAGTATTCATGAGAAACATCTGTATTCTACATATATGTATTTTAGAGACGCCACTGATCTCCGAGGTTAAGGGCTGTACAAAACTAGAAAAACATGTATAAAAAGAACTCTTAAACAAAAATTCTGAAAGATGAACTTGACTCTTGGGCCACATTTGTTTAATATACACGAAAAAGTAATGGTGTGCAAACAAGGAACTGGAAGCGGCGTTTTAAGTCTACAAAAGACGTACGTTAAGGATGTGAAGCAACACGATCGCTCGAAAAACATCCAGAAAGAAGTACAAATGCAGAGGGGTACCTCTTCGCAATGAAATACGGTTTCTAAAAAATGTTCAAGCCGAGGCAATGTTAATTATAAAATATTTATTTTACAGAATCATTAATCCTGGCAAGTACACATGTGTTCTCACGTCTAGCTGATACCACGTGACTGACCTTTTGCCCCACATTTTACAAATGATTCGGTACTCAAACAGAATACATGAATGCACTAACTGTATATCAATTCATAAATTACGATACTCAGTATATTTATCTATACTTGGGATAATCCCAGTCTAATAAATACATTACTATATAACTTATAATCATGTAGTTCATTTAAACTTTCAGTTTGAACAAGATCAATCTAGGCATGATTTAAATGCAACACCTTATCACTAGAAGCAACTACAAAATTGTAAACCTTAAAATTAAAGTTCTTAAGGAGATCACTGACTTCTAAATTTCCTGGAAAAGTTACCCAAATTCAATGCCTCTTTCACCACAAAACAAGTTCAAGACAATATACATTTCCCACATTCTACAATAACAATTTTACAAACAGGGAGCCTTTGTATGAAAAGGGAGACAGTTTGATGGAATATAAATTTTAAAGACATATCATTATTACAATGATAAAAGATCATAGAAACAATGAAATATAACGTGAAAAAATTATATATCTATTTTTTGTTTCAGTAATTTTCATTTTTTAAAAAATATGTATATACTTTCCCTTTTCACTATAATATTCTGCAGAATTACAGTCTAGCACAAAACTTTCCAGCCTTCTATTTTAGCTCATATGAAACTCCTGAAAATTGTAAAAAATATCTTTAATGTAACGTGCAAAGTGTTTTTTTATTATTATTTTTTGATGACTTGTTTTTCAATGGAAACGGGAAATGTAAATTTGAAAAGAACAGCAGATGTTAATCCCAGTCCTCTAACCCTGGCCCAAAGTCTTCACTTATAAGTGCTTGGTTTTGTTCATACTAAGTTGCTAAACTATTATATTGTATTGGGCAGTTTGAAAATCTAGGTCTAGTGGCTTGAAGCAATAGTTTCTTGGACTTCATTTTTCCTCTCAAAAGAAAATGTTCCTTATGCTTTATATCAGGTAAGGTGGCCCTTTTCTAGGTGGTATTACCCGGTTGCTGAATTGCTTAACAGTACTAAGGTTGAATTAAAATAAATTAAATATCCATAATGTAATTAAGGAAAATAATGAAATGTATTATTATTCAATTTAAGGGGAAACAATGGGGAATATCTTAACAGTAATCTGTATAACTTTGTATAAATCCTTTAAATCCTTCACAAACAACCCATCTTGTCACAGTTCAAATTTATTCGACAGCTGATATAGTTAAATAAGAGCACAGTCGGGTAAAATAATTACAGCAAATCCAGTGGTCTTGTGGGAAATCCTGTTTTCTATAACCTTGGGGTGAATACTTTTTATTTTACTGAAAAAAATCTGTTCCTTCTAGCAGCATAAACAAATATCAAATTTAAAATGCAAAATGGAACGATCATCTACAAGCGGGTTCCCGAGTTTACTTATGTTCGTAATCAGAATAAAAAGAAATAAAAGTACTCAAAGGCATAACACACTTCAGAAAAGTTACAAAAATTTGATCTGTTTGCATCTGCAACACCAATTAACTCTCTGTGTGTCAATCCACTATCACAATATGTCTTATTGTTGTCATCCAACGGATTCAGCTTTTCCTTGTGCAAAATACTTTCAGCATACTTCTAAAACTATTTCTCCCACCTTCAACACTTTCTCTTGAAAGCTTTTTTCCCCTTGTTTAAGATTTGTAGGATGGATTGGCACACAGATGCCATTGGGGATATTCCGTTTGCTTTGCTTTGCTTTGATTTGTTTAGTTTTGTTTGCCTTCAAAACAAAAAAACAAAATTGATAGAACAAATGAGCGAAGAGATACGTTTGCTAGCCTCACAAAGTGGACGAGCTCTGTGTGTAGTCCCTCAGGACGATGGAGGCATAGGTCATGCGGGGTGGGCTGCATAGCTCGGACTCGGACACAGGGGAGTTGGGGGCAGAGCTTCCTGAGCCCACTGAGTCTTTAAAAGGAGATGGGGGTGTCAGGGCTGGGGAGGCCTCTGGGGTGAATCGGCTTGGTACCAGCTCCTCCAAATCCTCCTCCATCTCCTCTGTTTCATGGATCCGGACGTTGTCATAAGCGTAGCTGCCAATTAGGCCCAACCGCTCATCCTCCAGCTCATCAGTAGGGCATAAGAGCTCCTCCTCAAAGGGGTCCAGGTGCGAAGTGGGGGTCGGACATTGGCCCAGATGGGTTTGGTAGCAGGGCCTTGCCCCGCTCCCAAGGCCTGGGACCGCGTCGTTAAAATCCGGCATGCTGGAATTGAGTTTGTCCGCTACCTCCAGGAGGTGGTCCATGACGGACTGCGGGGGAAAAGTGCAGTTGCACGGATGCTCGGCTAGGCATGCCTGCCCCCCCACCGTGTCTTTTTCCGGCCCAACGTTGAGCACCTGGCCAACGGCCATCACGGCGGGGCTGTCAGGCGGATTGTGGCGGACAGGATCACCCTCTTCCTCCTCTGCCACATCATACAAAGTTTTGGTGCTGAGGTCTGAGATGCTGAGGCCAGTGTCGTAGGCTTTAGTTAGGGGTTTGATGACAGCTGTCTGATTGGGGCTGGGCTCCTGTTTCCTCACATGTACTGACAGTCTGTGCCACATGTGCTCCCCCTTCGGTGGCTGCTTGGCACCTGGTTCAGACCATGACACAGACTTTCCATTAGAACTAAGAACAAAATAAAGATGGCAGTTATTGCTCGGGAACCCAGGACAGTGAGATCATGCAAAAGAATTTCACAAAGGCTATTAAGCTCATCTAAACTGCTCACTCTTTACTGCTTCCTTGGTAAACAAACAAAAAAGGAAATATTTATCTTTTCTTTGGAGAGACGGCGCAAGAAAGAAAGAGAGAGAGAATTAGAAGGATAGTAAGACCAGAAAAAAGCATGCCTTTGACTTATAAATTTCATGAATTCATGTATTATTCAATTGACAGTATGTTTCTCAAATTGTTTGCCTAGTCAACATACTTAAATGTCAAATAGACTGAATGTAGGTGACAATGACTTTATTTACGTTTTATCTTCATTTCATCTGCATTGTGTATAGCTGAACTTATTAAGCATTGTTTATTTATTACAAAAGCTTGACCACTTCTGATTACACAATGTATCTGCAAGAATAATGCTGTCTATAGCCAAGTGACTAGCTGAAAGCACTGAGGAACAGATCCCACACCTCACCCCTGATGTTTTTTCACTATATCAGAGCATGAGCTTCTTACTTCATCCCTTTTTCACTGTGCAGAGATAGACAGAAACTCCCAAGCAAAGAATCAGGCTGGTGAGTATCCTTGACAGCACTCACCACTATCTGATGCATTAAACATTTTCTCAGCCTTGGCTCACATTTACAGTGTTTCTTTCCTTTTATGAATATTAAAAGCAGTCGCCAACCATTTAGTGTCTGCATGTGTGAGTGAATAAGTGTGTTTTTTAACTTTCCCTTGCTGACAAGTCACACATGAGTCTGACACTGATGCTAATACGACCAGCTGCTCCACTGGACCAGGACGGAAGAACGCCGGTCCTGTAGGTGGGGCCACATTCCACCGGGTTCCCCAGCACCCGTTAACTTTGAGAGTTCAGGGGGCTTCAAATGATTCTCAGAAGAAAATTAGTAACACCTCTGTTAGATGACTCAGAATTAGGCTGCAAGAAATGATTGCAAACATCAGGCCCCCAGCCCCCGCCCCAGGATCGGAGTTGAACAGCCCTGACCTAATAGCCGCCTGGCCAGTGGGCTTCGCCCTGGCGAGGACTCACCTCGCATTTCCTGGGGAGTTCTTCTTCCTGCGGAACATGTTGAGCAGGCTGTTGCTGCGACAGTCCACCTTGCCGTCGCCCACATGCATGCGCACCACGTCAGATGTGGTGAAGGCACTGCGCACATTGCGCTCGGGCTTGGCGATGATGATGTAGATCTTGGGCGTGAACATGCAGCCCAGGGCCACAGTGGCGCTCAGGCTGACGGAGAAGGAGGTGGTGATGATCTTGTAGTTGCTGCCGAAGTAGATGGGCACGAAGGCCAGCCAAATGATGCAGGTGGTGTACATGGTGAAGGCGATGTACTTGGCCTCGTTGAAGTTGGCCGGCACGTTGCGCGTCTTGAAGGCATAGTAGGTGCAGCTCATGATCAGCAGGCCGTTGTAGCCCAGTGGCGCCACCACACCCAAGTTGCTGGTGTTGCAGATCAGGTAGACCTCTCGGATGCT
Source organism: Mormyrus proboscirostris (assembly GCA_026779585.1). Lineage (NCBI taxonomy): Eukaryota > Metazoa > Chordata > Actinopteri > Osteoglossiformes > Mormyridae > Mormyrus > Mormyrus proboscirostris. The sequence goes on along the minus strand of JAODKF010000045.1, from coordinate 20,705,047 downwards.
GGGGTAGGACTTGATGGGCTCCGGTGGCTCAAGGATGATGAGTGTGACCTCCAGAGTGAGCTGGATGCTGACTAGAAGCGAAGCGATGACCACCTGGGCCCAGGCACTCATGAAGCGTGGCTTGCGCGTGCAGATCTTCTTCTTGCTGCCCGCCAGGATGCGGGCGATGCGGTTGGTCTTGGTCACCAGGGCGGAGTAACACATGGCAGAGGAGAGGCCCACCAGGAGACGTTGCAGGTAGCAGGAGGTCACAGTGGGCCGGGCAATGAGCGTGAAGGGGCACACATAACCCAAGAAGATGCCGGCCAGGATGATGTAACATAGCTCACGGCTGGAGGATTTCACCACGGGGGTGTCACGGTACAGCACAAAGATGAATGTCACGAACATGGTCACCAGGATGCCCAGACAGGAGAAGACCACTGCCACTATGGACTCGACATCAGTCCACTCCAGGTACTTCAGGGGGATCGGCTCGCAACCTGGGAGAGAGAACCACAGATCAGTCTCACAGACCATTTGGAAAAATAACTACGCATCGGTGTCCTACTGAAGTTTAATACCAGTATCTAATGAGTCATAACGCGTTTACGTACCCACAGTTTATACAGTTTAATATGACAAGCCCACCTCTGCAAACTGCATGGGGTTTAGATATATGACACGGTACGACATCAATAACCAGTGAACTTCACAGTGGCCGTGGCAGCCGGACGTTCACTGCGCCGCATGCCAACACGGCTCCACTGCGCGTCTGGCTCCTGCATGAGGAGACGGAGGACAAAATGCCTTCCGCGCAGCGTGGCACCAGAGGCATTAGACACAGACAGCGGCATCCCGCACGGCTGGATATGAATTAAAAACAGCACGGGGTCACTATCGGATCAGCGCCAGGCTCCTCAATCAGCCACCCGAGCCAGTTCCCAGGTACCGGGCCTGGAGAAGCTCCTCCATTTTAATCACAGTGAATCTCCTTCAGGGCCATACAGACAGAGACAGAGCAAGTAGAGAGGCTGGAGCTGAATGGGTCCTGACTCACTGACTCGCAGGCTGATCTGAGCCTGTAGAGTCACACTGCTGCTACTGTCTCTAACATTCATTCACATTCAGAATTTATGTTTTCCTAGAAGGTAGGGCTGCGGTTAAGTTGGTTAGATGGTGCCAGCAGCCATACTACCTGCAGTATACACTGCTGTATAATTAAACATTGATCGATTGATTGTTTGATTGCCTGATATGTGGGACTTTTCCTTTCAAGAATTTCCCCTTGGGATCAACAATATTTATCTTATATAAAATATACCCCACAACCCTGTATTGTCTAAGTGGCTGGAAGATGGATGAATCAACGATTGGAGTATATATAATATATGCAAATATATTTTATATTATATACTGTATGTAATATATTCACTGGCATCCAATCCAGTGTGTGCCCTGTGATGTCCTGGCATCCCACCCAGGGTGTGTCCTGCCCTCTGCTTCCAGGGATAGACTCACCTTGACCCTGCATAGGTCAAACGGTTATGGAAAATGAGTAGATCGTCATATTCAGAAATCAATTAGCTGTACTAGGTCACCATTTTCATCTGTCAAATATGGAATCTCACAGGGTTTGCTATTTAGTATTGTCCTCACTCTATATGCTGTAAAATTAATTTTGATTCATATGCTGACACTCAGTTGCACATTTCAATGAGAACTAATGACACTCTGCCCATAAGAGAGCTGCTCCGATGGAGTAAAAAAGGAATGGATGAGTCAAAATTGCTTCCAAACCCTGAACTGAAGTTCTGTTATTCAGAGGTAATATCTCATTATTCACTTTTTAACTTTAGAAAGTTTGTTTTGCAGAATCAGCCTGACACTCAGGTGGCATTTTAACACAGACCTGACCTTTAACTCCTTATCCAAGATACACATCCTACAGCATAAACATATTCCACGATGAAGGCAATTTCTTACTTTTCAAATAACAGGAATGTTAACACGGTGGTAGCAGATTGGAAACAGTCACACACACAGCTTGAATTCATTTATCTGCTGTTTTTATCCACAGCAACTTACAGTATAGGGAAGAGTTATAAGCTATGTATGTTCTCTGGGATTTGAAGCCATGACCTTTGAATTGCAAGCACGATACTATATAGTGATACATTATTTTCATTTGAACAAGTGCAGGTACATAGGAATTCATTAATTTTCACGCATCCCCTATGAGACACACCCAGGATCAGCACACTGGGTCAGCCATTTATCTGGTACCCCAGAGCTGTTTTCAGGGTTAAGAGCCTTCATTAAGGGCTAAAGAGTGATAAGATTACTCTGTCAGCCACAGGATTAGAACCAACGACCTTCAGATGTCGGGCACACATCACCCCTTGACTGGCTGTTGCGTTCAGTACTGACTTCGTAATTGCTCTCCTCACTTATACGGCTCTGAGAGGTCAGATCCCTGTTTATCTAAAGGAGTCAACTGATGTGTATTATTCATAAGCCACTCCCAGTTTTCCTGGACTCAAGACTCCTGGTAGTTTCTCAGTTAAATAAGATCTGTTGGTGGGAAAGCCCTTGGCTATAGGGCTCCTTGTTTATGGAAATGATGCCAACTAAAGTCAGGGATCCCCCCCCCCCCAGTCTCAGCATTTAAATCCAGACTGAAGACCTACTATTCCAGTCCAGTGAGTGTAACGTAGCCTATTTTCGTCTAACTTACCTTAAATAACCGCACCGGTGCTTTGATGCATTTGTTACCATCTCCATTTACAGCACCCTGACCCTATCTGTCGGTGCCTGGGGATAACAAAGCCTGCGTTTCTGGGCCCACAGCCTCGACTGACCCACCGACTGTCACCAGCTGGATGCCCGAATGGAGGGACCACTTTCAGCTACAGGAGCCTGTTTCTGACCTGTAGGGTGAAACTGACTTTTATGTACATACCAGCTTTCTCAATTGAGAGAGCGGGGTCAACCAGTCACAGGAGAAATTGGGGTTAAGGGCCTTGCTCAAGGGTTCGAGGGTAACAGCACTCTGCCAAGCACAGGATTTGAACAACCAACCATCTGATCACGAGAACAGCGGTCTATCCCAGAGAGCAACACAACAATGCATTAGCGTGCACAAGTAGGTTTATTTTTATATAATACTGTTAAGTTTAAATTATGCCATGTCCATGCCTGTGTTGTTCTTGCTATAAAATCTCTGTTCGGCATCGTGGGGGAAATTTCTTCTACATGGGCACACTTAGGAAGTATATATAAAACTAAATACAAAAAAATGATTCACACCAAGGTGTCTGTGCAGGATGTGGCTTCCAGGCCAAACCTGAAAACAAGCAGAACTGCAAACCCGGCAGTCGGCAGTTGCCTGGGCTGGAGGTCGGTGCTGGACCCCGACTCCACCCGTGCAAAAAAGAAAGCATTAAACAGAGCTAATCCCAGGGTCCGACTGCTAATCCCCCCGCAGAGATCTAAGGCACACTGACGGCCATTACCTAATACCTAAGCAAGTTGAGCATTTAGGGTCATCGTACAAGTAGCAGGAACAATGTTGAATCTTCACAAATTCACAAATCTTGCTCTCCTATGAGATACAAACACATAGGTGACAATAAGCTCGGAGTCAGAACACGGGGTCAGGAGCCCAACGTTGATAAGATATTAGTCTTCTAGCCATGGGATTTGAACCAGCCGACACAAATATAGACTCCATACCTGCAAAGTTGCACACCAGACAGCAGCTGGGTGATGTATACCGACAGAGCAAAACACACTCTGCATCTAGTCACACCTGGGGGAGGGAGGAAATCACCAGAAACTGCAGCAGGCACCACAAGTAACTTCAACTGAAGATACCAGGTATTGAATCCAGGGCCTAATACAGTACATACAAAGCAGGTGACCCACCACTGAGCTACATCCCCTAACTGAGAACCATTACTGACCCATGTCACTCTATCAGCGAATAAGAGCGATCATGATGCCTTCAGTATAAAACACACTGAACAAACAGCTAGACGAACCGGCTCTGCAGTGGGAGGAGATTTGGCTGAAGCCCCATTAAATAGTGACAAAAGATTTCTCTGATAAAGACATGAGTACAGACACAGGCAGCATCCCACTGAGACAAGGAAGAGCTATTGTACATAAATCAAATGTTTGTAATCATCTATGACAACAACAGCATCACGACCCTGCACTGAATAAGCAGATAGGGAAGATGGATAGATGGATGGATGGATGGATGGATGGATAAAACAACAACAATAACAACAACAATTAAACAAAGAAGTGTCTCCAGGGAAGCTCCTTTGGGTTATAAATGATATATTTATACTGTGATGGGTTGGCGCCTCATCCTGGGGGGTTCACTGCCTTGCACCCGTAGCCTCTAGGATAGGCTCTGCGACCCCCGTGACCTTGAAGAGGACGAGCAGAAAATGTTACCGAAAATGGATGGATGGATTATATATTTATACACGTTCTGTGAGCATGTTGTGAATGAAATATGTGGTAATACCCATAGTCATATGATCCATCCATCTGTCCATCTGTCCATCCAATTAGAGCTGCTCTGATCTGGAGTCCATCCCAGAAAAACAGCATATACAGCAAGGTATGTCCAGGATGGGACGCATGTCCATTACGGGAACAGACGCTCATTCATAAATCCAATGTTTATAAGGCCCGAAAAGGCAGCTACTGCCTTGTTCCGTGTTGTTATGGGGGGGGGGGGGGCGGACAGTCATCCTGGCCCGAGCACGTCTCATGCGGGACAAGGCCTTATAGTTCTGCAACGATCCGCCGAGAGAAAGCCATGGTATCCATCCGACGTGGTCACCTGATAACACTGACTGCGGGGAGCCGCCTGCGCAGCCAAGAAGAAGCCAGGCCGCAAAGACACCTAATAAACTCCCCGGCACTTTCTGTCGCCATGGCGATTTGATTTAATTAGGAGAGACACACGGGCCGGCGTGTTGTGGAGCGTCGAGACAGCCTGGGTGAGGCACATAGAGAGGAGCGGCTTCTCAAGGGGCCCGGAGGTGCCCAGCAAGCCACGGATGCTCCTTGACAGGCTCGTGAAGTGGGGGGAGGGGGGGCGATGCAATGCTTAATGCAACCTGACTGCCCTGTTTAAAACAGACACGTTTGACTGTGTGCCCGGGGTGGGGGATTTTAGTACACATGAAAAACAGCTAGCAGCAGCGTGGAGTCACACGCACGCAGAGAAAGGCAGCACTCAGGAAACCGGGTCCATTCTCTTACTCGCATCCTGCCGCCATCCCACAGCTGGGCTATTTAACCTCCCAGAGTAAACCCACGAAAGTCCGTCCAGCTGGAGCACACGGACCAGAAGCTTCCCGCCTCGGATGTGACACTAAGGAGACTGCAGCCAGAACACTGGAGGATGGGGGAGATACAGGTGACTAGCTTCCGGAGCTGACTAATCCTGAGCAGCCATTAACCTCACACTTGAACCTTTTAGACAGATTCAGGTCTATTTCAGGTGTGAACTTTAAGTGGAACAGGACAGAGGAAAGCCTTCAGATTCCACAATTTTGGAAACCGTGGTGATGGGAGAGCTTTGGAAGCTTCACAATGTGGGTAAAATGTCGCTACCTCAGCAGAAGGAACATCCTATTATGGATCAAGATTATAAATATATCATAAATTATTTTTGAGACTTCTGTAGTTATGTTAGAATGCATTTCCTTTAGGGCTCCATCACAGGAATTTAGAGAATGACCCTTTAAAATCCTCAAGGCACGGCACATTGCTGGCTCTTTGTTCATCACAGCATGGATGTAGGAGGGGCACGGATACCCTGCACTTGACGGAGGCCCTTGAAATTTGAAAATTAAAATGATAAATTATACGTGAAATCTGGCAGGGGGGGCAAGGTTCCGTGTAACACAAAACATCTACTGTATCAGTGAACGCCTCAGTCAGAGCCACTGAGCTTAGCACCCTCCTGAAGAGATGGGTATTAGGCACGTCCTCTGGGGTGACGGTGCTGTACGTTGCCGGTGCTCCAACAGTGGGGTGAGAGAACAGGCAGAACAGAGAGCTGCAGTGGGAGATGTGGAGAGGGAGAGGGGGAAATGGAGGAGAGGCACATACTCGCCAGCTCTTCGTCCGGCCACCAGCCCAGGTCACAGGCTTTGCAGGTGAACTCGTCCTGCACCATCTCATTGTCCTTGCAGGTTGTGCAGATCCAACAGCAGCTCACCTCCCCTTTCCTGATCACCTGGAGACAGCCAATCCCCAGAAGCCCCCATAAGCCTTTGCTCTCCAGGCAAATGGTCATATTTTATTGGCTTACGAAGCTGACTTATTAAACAGTTTTACACATTTAGTAGTGTGGAGGATAGTAGTCATTATGGTGGTGAGTACGGTATAGTCTCTGAATTGCTGAAAACTGAATTGCTCTACTGCTTAATACTCATGAGTATGATACATATTCTGTCACTGAATTTTTAAACGAGTATCAGTATAGTATAAAAGCTGAATTATTTAATACTTATGAGTATGCTATATTTTCTGAGTTGCTGAATTTTTAAACAAGCATCAGTATAGAATATAAGCTGAATTATTTAATACTTATGAGTATGTTATATTTAATGAGTTGCTGATTTTTTAAATGAGCATCAGTTTTGTATATACAAGCTGAACTACATAATACTTATGAGTACAGCACTTCAACTCAGAAAATATAGCTAAACTGCTAAACTGTTTAAAACTCTTGAGTACGGTACTTACATATCCACCTATATAAATGTGAGAAATTTTAAGGCACCTTGGATAAACGCATCAGCTAAACGCTAAAAATACAACTTAATAGTTCACTTGGAGCTATCGTTCCCAAGGATAAAACAGCAGTAAGGAACATACCCAATTGTAAATCTAGCTTGTTAACCACTATCAACCTTCAGGTACCCCAGTCGGCATTCCTGCTGAGGTTGAGTGACACATGCCTGCCCTGCCCACTCAACCGTGGCCAACCTCGCACCTTGATCTGGCCCTTGGAACACGGGTCGCTGCAGACGGAGCGGACAATGCCGCTGCGGTTCATCTGGATGCGGTTGTCGTCGATGTTGAGGATGCCCTCGTGCCAGGAGCCCACGTTGATGTAGTGATAGCGACCGCCCTCCACGTACTGCAGGTTCATGATGTCGTACCTGTCACGGAAGCAGCACGGCAGCAGTTACGGCATCTGCCTTCATCCTGCGGCACTAGCTGAGCTGGGTTCTAAGTCCCAGAACTGTCAGGTTGGCACTGCACTGGATCCGTGAGTATCAATCGGAAAAGAACTGGATGTGTGAGCCCATCTCGGACATGAAAAGACTATGAAAAAATTCTTCCATATAGCTCACACCTACAATCTTTTTGTATTGGTACTTTTACAGAGAAAGATGTATGCCATATACATTCAAACCCAGAGAAATGCAGTTAATACAAGAACAAAACTTGATACTCGTGGCCATGAGTGGACATTTTAAAACGAATTTGAGGAAGCTGTTCTTTACACAGCGTGTAGTTAGAGTATGGAATAGTCTTCCTGTTAATGTAGCATTAATAAAGCTAAAACCCTGGGTTCCTTTAAATCAGAGCTAGATAAGATTTTAACAACTCTGAGCTATTAGTTAAGTTCTCCCCAAACAAGCTTGATGGGCCGAATCGCCTCCTCTCATTTGTAAATTTCTTATGTTCTTATGTTCTAAGCATAACAAAAAGAGGGAAAATAATTTAACTGGATGGAGTCGGTGTCGTTGAATAAAAACAGGTGTTTAAGGAAGATGAATACAAGCTAAATATAGTAGATATATTTTGCAGTGTGTTAATTTAGATAAATATTGAAGGAAAAGTTTTTTTTTTATTTATAGTGATGAAGGAACGCATTTCAGCCAGATTCGGTTTTACCAGCAAAGAAAAAAGGCACTGCAAACTACAATGAGTGATAAAAAGTCTGAGGTAAAAATCAACAGTAAAAAAACTTCACGTAAATATTATTAAAATGTATATATTATGAACTTTTTAATGGGGTATAATCTCAGCTGTTCTTTTTCAATGAGAAATATTTAGAGACCTTCCATTCATTTAGCTGCTGAAAGGAGCAAATGCATCCTTTCATTCTAGTACAGATAGGATGATTGTTTTGATTATGGTGATTTGGGTTATCTGGGTAAAATTTGGGTTATTTTTCAAAGTATATTTTTAGACATCCTCGGGTAACATAAGAAGTTCCCACTATTGGTCAATTTTGCCAAATGTGATCAGTATTATCATGACCTGCGCGTCCAGTCCTCGTGTGTGCCACGCCCCCTCATCATCCACGTGTGCTTCCCCGATTGTGCCCAACTGTTCCCTGTTAATTTGGCTTGTCTCACGTATATCAGTCCATGTCTTCTTCAGTTGGGTGTCGGTCATTGACGTAATGTGCGTCGCTGACTGCCCTGTTCGTCCAAATAAACCCCTCGTATCCTGCATTCTCACCTGCCTGCGTGATCCTTCCCCGTTTCCTGCCTGCCCGTTTACCCACGGTCGTGACAAGTATAACGTTAAAGTATTGACCACTTTAAAATATAGTTTTTTTTTCCCACATTATCAAGTTTTGTAAAGCTTCATAAATTTCCTGCCTTGGCTAAAAAGTTGTTTCAATATATACCTTCATCCTCATTTTACGGCTCTCTTCAGAAGTCCCGCATGCTGAAACCTCGGCCGAGTACTAAAGTATTAAAGCACTATACTTTTGGTAACTTTTGGGAAATACAGTAGAGCCTTGGAGCCTGAACGTCTGTTAACTCGACCAATTTGGACGTCGCATTTGTTTCACTTGTACCGCAACTGGAATCTTGGAACTCGACCGTTCCTGCTAAAACTTGTATGGATCGAGACACATTCAGCTCTACTAATGCGGATCTAGAACAGATCGGTCAAGAAAAATCTAGCTGCAACTTGATTGAAAACTGGGAACACAACAAAACGAAACAGACCTGCTGAGAGCTACTTCGCGGGTACTGAGCCATACGAAGGTCTACCAGTTTCTAAACTTCGTATCTACATAACTAAACTTCATTTATAATAAACAGGTTTTAAATACGTTTTTTAGGTATTGTCATTTTCAAATCTATATAAATGCAAATGTGATTAAAGAAGAATAGCAACAGGATAAAATTAAATTTCAGATGCTGCTCACTGGTGAGTTGTGCTATTTTTAGAACAGGTCCGTGGGCGACGCATGTGGTCCTCGGGGGCATCCTGGTGCCCGGGGGCACTATATGTTGGTGATCCCTCATCTAGGGTTACCACCCAGCCCTTATTATACGGGATCGTCTCACATTGGAAAATAAAATGTTGCGTCCCGTATTGTACAGGAGAATCCCATGTCATAAGGGACGGGTGACCATCTGACCTCCATCACACCTCCTCTCCACCTTCCAGTGTGCCATTAATTCACCTCAATACAGGTAAAGCGTTCATAAATTGTCTCTAATTTCATGACTATTGCTTTTCTGTGCTGCTATTTCGTTTGTGTATTCGTTTTATATTGATTATTGATAATTTTATCATTAGTTAGGTAGAAACATAGGTTTAAATAGACAATCATTTCGTGGTCTGGAACGCATTCAGTTAATTTACATGATTTCCAATGGGGAAATTCGGGCCTCCACGAAATCGCATGGGTACCACTTCCCAAGGTACCACTGTGCAGGTTTGGTGCAACTCCTTCTCCCAGGTCCTAAATGTAGCCAACAATGTGAATTTGGAGAAGCTATATTATATCTGGATTGACTATACTGTAGGGGCCCCTAAAATAGACCTAATGACACCCCTGCTGTAATGTATGATGAGGAAGCCAGACTTAAGACCATTGATGGTCTCATCTCAACTACAACAAAAAATAGACTGGAAATTTGGTCTTCATTCATATGCTATACCTCTACATGACTTGCGACACAATTGACATGGGTAACGTGACCCAGTGTGACCTTGGCGCTATACCCCAACAGAAAGGGGGAGGAGGGACAAGGAGAGTACAGGGGCTCACCTGCCGGGCGTGTCCCCGTTCTCATCAAAGTAGACGTCCTCGCCCGACACGCCAGTGAAGGTGGTCTTGAGCAGGAAGTCGAGCAACTTGCTGCCGTCGATAGGCCGCATGGCAGCGCACAGGCCCGGTCCGTCGGGGCACAAGTAACGCTGCATGTCATGCAGCCCATGCGCCATGGCGTAGATGGCATTGATCACAAATCCCATCTTGCTGTCCTGCACGTAGTTCTCGCTCAGACTCTCATTACCTGCAGGCCATCACAAAGCACACACACACACGCACACACACACACACACACACAGGCGCGCTTGAATGAATCCATCTGTGCCAGGAGAAGCTACCACTACACAGTCCTATAACTGAACCACTGTGCCACGTTATATTGTGCTGATATAGTGTGTCTTTGTCCCTCTATGACTGCTAAGCCATGGCAGTGACCACACACTGATAACGTGACCTCTCTGTAATACAGTGGTCAGGCGGTCTACTCCCCATTTTGGAAATCCCTATAGAAACATCACTACAGTAAATCACCTGCCCCATTCCTTTGGCTCCTGCTCACTAGCAGTCTGCTACAGACAGTGGAGTCGTTTTATTATTAATGCCTATGATTATACAGCAGAATATAAGTGGAACATCTCAGGAGTGGTAATAGGTACCCAGAAGCCTGTCGCCCCTGGCCACTGGCCTCCTTTGGTCAACTGCGTGTCTGACAGCAGGAGGAAGCCGGCACCGGACCCGCTTATGCTCATGTCAGCAGGTAGCATGACATTCACAATGGAACACGCCCACAAGGGAAGTGCTTCTGGCAGAAAACTAGCATGTGTTTTGTTTTGTTTTGCAATCGTTTCACAGCAATGATACAAAGGGCTGAGGGGGGGGGGGGATTCCCATTTTGCTGTCAGACACACTGTTGGCTAGTAAGTGCGGTTAGTAAGTATTTCATAATCAGCAAGCAAGTTACATGTTCAAAATACAGAAATACAGGAACCTTTAATAATACCAGCCACGGTATACTGGATGATTTCAGATGAGTTATCCTGAACATGTCACGGCCATTACTAAGGCCCCCGATCTGATTTGGCCATCGTGCCATTTATCCATGCCTTTGATCCATTTCGGCCTGTTAACGTCACTTCCAGCTTTAATCTCAGCAGTGGATGAGACTAACGGAGCAGGAAGAAAGGCCGCTTCAGCGGACCGGGGCGTCACAGTAAAAGGACAAATGCCTGTGGTGACGGGGCCGAATCGAGGCTTCCTTTTTACTGCTCTCTGAGTGGAATGGGGCTCCATTTCACCATTCTCTTTACGTTCTCAATTGATTTAGCGTTGCAGAGATTAACAATAATAAAAAAAAAAGGTTTAAGAGCCCAGCGATGATCTGAGTATAGAGGCCCAATTAAACGACCAGTGAAATCACACTACTATGTTTCTCGGGAGACAAGAAGCCACTGCGCATGCCTCTGGTTAGTGCATCAGCTCAGGCTGCATGCAGGCTGGCAAGGAAAGCTCCATATCACACACGTTTGTCTGTCCATCACTGGCATTTCTGGCTCTACAGGAGAGGTCAGCTGATCCAAGCTCCTCGTGCTTTGGTGATACGTGTACAACACAATGATGTGAGCTAACATTACTCTGTTTGGGCTGGAGAGCTCTGGAAAGGCTCTCATTCAAACTGGTGTTAAAATGTTGGGTTACTTCAACGATGTAAAAATGTCAGTAACATAAGAACATGATGTTATTGTCATTTTCTAATGATCACATTATTTGTGTGTACTCTTTAACGTGCCTTGTACTTTTTTGTGTTTGTATTACTTATTTGTTTAACTCAAATCACAAGGGCTTTGTGAATGGAATGAATCACTGACTCCCCTCTGTGTACAGCCAGACCAAACCCCGTAACCGGTGCACCTAAGTCAGCTTCCTCTACGATTCCCCTACAGGACATGAAAGAAACACTTACCTTCCTGGTGCTTTTTGTGAGAGAACTACAGAAGTGACAGAACAGTGAACTAAGCATCACGATTACGTTAGTGTTATGGTGTTGTTACGTTAGCGCTACATTACCGCTGTTATGGTATGTTTGCATTTCTCCATCACATTAAAACCAAAGTTAATAACAATACTAGGAGGTAAAATGTGATAAAAAAAATATCTCAATAAATTAAATAAAATGCAGGGGAATATGGCTGCATTTAAAATAAACCTCTTGACCCCCTGATTTTTATGTATTTTGTCTTCATTGTTAGAATTTGATCCATAGTGGAAAAAGTGGAAAAACCACCGCAAACTCATATACACCAATGACCCAAAACATTATGACCCATGTGAAGCGAATTCTGTTGACTATCTAGCGAAAATGGCATTTGTCAACTTCTGGGATGTATTAGATGATAAGGTAACATTCAATACTTGCAGTTGACATGTTTAATGCAGGAGAAATGGACAGGAATAAAGATCTGAATGACTTTGACAAGGACAAAATCATTATGGCCAGACGACTGGGTCAGAGCATTCTGAAACGGCAAGTTTTGTGGCGTGCTTATGGTCAGCCATGGTGAGTACATGTCACACCACAGGGCATCGAGCCACGTGGGGGTGGTCATAATGTTTTGACTCGTTGGTGTTTATGGGATAAATATATAAACTCTACTGAAAAACAGAGATGTGATTAATCTGAATTTTGTTTGGTGTCCGTGTGACTGCGTGTGATTTAAAAGGCATATTCTTGACAGTGTTTTCCTGTGTCTGAACAAGTCAACCATGACACGAAGTCTGTCTGCGTGCCTCCATTTGCAAAGACTACCTTCGAGGTCGACAGAGAGGGGGGAAAAAAATGGAAAACAGGAAGTGGGCTTTTGCACAACTGTGTATGCCTTGCACAAGTGCTAATGACTTGGTAATAGAGGCACACAAAGGGCCCCACACTGCGCTTCTCTCCTGCAGGCCCTAGGAGGGACGTCTGTTACGCTTTTCCCACCGTTATGTTCCCGCTAGTGGCTGAAATGTCAGGCGCTGCTATGTGCTTCTGCGCCGAGCAACAGAACAAAGTTGTAATGCCAGATCTCGCATTGTGATGCCCAGCTTGCTCTTCTGCATGAAACTATGCATATAACACATCTAGTCCCTCATGTGACTCCAGCAAGTCCCGCCAGGGAGACCGTGGCATCTTACCGGAGCAGATCTTCTTGTAGTTGGTGTTTTCGGACGGGTGGCCTGGGATCCGGCACTGGAAGCGGTGCTGCCAGAACTCGCCGAACCACGGATTCCTGGCGTTGGCATCCAGCCGCAGCTTCAGGAAATAGTCGTTGAAGGACGTGACCTCGGCCGACTGCAACTTCATGGTGATGCCGCCCTCAGCCTCCAGCTCGTACCCCTCCACCACCTCGTCTCGGTCAGCCCAGCCGTCACTGGAGGAGCAAAGGTAGCGACGTTGACCCCATGGTCATCACCTCATAACCAAAGGTGACTTTAAGTATGGAGCATGAAAGGTGCTATAATTCATACAGAGGGGCCAACTTTATCATTAGCCAATGATATGTTATGAGTTGGTGAGTGACGGGGAGGAGGCACTCCGGGGGCCAATCAGCTTTCAGCTCTGGGCCCCCGTGGCTCCGCCTTTGAACATGTCCCTACTCAAACCTAACAGTAACACATTTTAACAATTTCAAATGTGCAATCTACATGTTGAAAACTGGCCTCACCAGCCTGAGCAGCAGAAGAGACTAAAAGTGCCAAAAGTTTCTCTCTCTGTATTACCCCTGTTTTTTTTCTTGTTTTTCAGTTTTTCTGCATCCTTGTAGATCAATATCCAACCTAATGGAGATGCTTTTTTGAGGCATCTGGCTGAGACCCTATATGCTTTCCATTTGGGACCTAAAATGCACGCCTATCAACAAACACCTTCTAACATGGCCCCCAGTCTGTGTATAAGCCTTAACACTGTGTTGTGGTTCATACTCTGAGGCTTCATAATTGTTAGCAAGGCTGATTATTAAGCCTGAATACATTGGTAAATTTAAACCGTTTTGCTTATTTAAAAAAAAAAAAATCCAAGGAGATCTGTTTTGGGAATGTAGGATATTTCGCTGAGAAGCACGAGAAAACTTGTTTGGGGCTGGCAGAAACAGAAATCTGCTTGCCTCAGACAGAAATGTCTCAAATTGGATTTGCATTAAGGAACACTAGAATATTTTGTTAAGAACGGTCACAGTAATTCAACACATGCTCCCCATTTAGGAATTACAGTTCAGTGAAGGACCGGGAACAGCTATATGCGGCCCGCTGCAGTGCTAGAGATACATCTCACTATTCCAAACCCCTACAGCTTCCCTAGGGCTGGACTACCGTTCTCAGATTCTCTAGTAGGGGTTGGGAGCTCAGGACGACACAGAAGACAAACTTGTAAACAAGCTATGTACCATAAAGTATAGTCCTGGTAAAGCATACCTGTACATACATCTGACCCATCAGTCTTATGACAGACTTTTCCAAACTGTTGTTACAGTTATGTGGAAAATCTAAAGTAATACCTATTACTGTTTGCAGGTGCTGATGTGAGACCTCCACTCCAGTAGGTGGCTCACTCTAAATCTATGCCATAATGTACCTCACAGGAGGCGTCCTTGTCCGCCTCATGGCATTTTTTTTATATGAACATGCCCCCTATTCATCGTAACCAGGTGTAACTCATCAGTGGGACAGCTGGGAAAGAGGCCAAAGGTGCTGCTTTTTAAAATTGGGGCCCAGATCACAGATACATTTTTATATGACATTTGAAGCTGACGAATCAAACTGAACACCTTCTGGTGCTAGAGGCAAATTAATTTCAATTTCTGTCCGTTTTTTAAGGTGGATTAAGCAAAGTCAATTTCTGACACATTTAATTAAAAATGTTATTTAGATTTTTATCTCTTCCCTGTTGTAAGTACTCTTGCCCTTAAACTACATTTTTTTTTTTCTACAGCACTCAGAATTGCTCACACACTATACAGTGGCTCCCAAGTGTTAAGTAACGCAATAAATAACATCCAAGCCGATTCTTCTCACATAAGGAGTTCATAGCTTGTTAGCTGAATAAAGACCAGTTGAGTGACTAAACATTTGTTTACTGATTGCTGACATTTGACCATTGCCAGTGTTTGTTTCTATGAATGGGAGAGCGGACAGCTCTCTACAAGCTTGTCCCCTGTCCAAAACGAAACCGATTCTGAACCATCTTGTATAATTAATTGCATTGTGAAAATGCTCGCAAAAAGGTTGTGGAATTTGTTCGCAGATGTCGCCAGGAAAAAGCCGAGATCGATTTGGGTCTTAATGTCTGTTTCCTTTCTCGGCGGGAACAGAAAACCTCTCCTCACCCTAACTCTCCACCAGTGCTCAGTGCCGCGGCCGGCTTCCGAAATCCTCACTCCGCGGGCTGAACTCCAGCGGCCTACATTTTCACCGGAGCGAATGGAAACACGCGAGTGTTACTGGCCTGATTAGGTTCCGCAAACATTAATTAATTAATGAGCATTCCCCCGTCCCGCCACCCAGATCATGAAGCCCAGCACAGCTGCTCATTACATGGGCCAGCAGGCTCCTGGGGAGTCGTGGTGGACCGGCCTGGGCCCAGAGCCGTTTAAACACAATCCCAGCACCTTTATTTATTCATCACGGCCCACTTACAGCAGCGCATCTACAGTACAGAAACCACCAGCATAAACCAGGGTCTGCACTCTCAGTGTGGCTTTACTCCCGATTTCCGTGCATTTTGCCCTCAAGCAGCATCTCCTGCAGTCGCTTTCTATTTTTTTTTTTACCTTAAATGAAGGATATGAATACAGCGTTCCTTTTTTTTTAAAAAAATAAATAATAATAATTAACAAATAAATTCTTTCCAATACACAAAGCAGGTTTTTTAAAATAGATGCTCTGCTGAATTTAAATTAAATATCTTTTATTGTTATTTTTGTGATTAAACAAAGAGGGCAGGAGATTCCCATGGTTTATGGAACCTGGTAGTCGATTCACCACAAATGGAAGCCCACTGAACTCTTTTAAAAATATATAAAGCTATTTCTGCCATTTTCCAGCCAGGTCATTAGTCATCTCCGCCAAACTCCTACCAGGAACGGACGACCCCTGCTTTATTCACATCACGCCCATAAGTATGGGCAGGATAATGGTTATAGGGTGAGACGAGATGCTCGCTCCCTATAACCAGACACTTGCAGATGCTAGACGGGGGAATGAAGCAGCTTATTAGTGGGCATCCAGTCTAACTTGGGTTATACGTTATGCGCTTATGCAGTTCACAGTCCTAAGGCACTCAAAGCCTTTCCCAGGAGACACAGACAGAGGGCAGAGGAACACCTTGGATGGGATGCCACGCCACCATTGTTAACCTAGACTGGTGAATCCCGAAGCTCTCTTTGACTAACCATAACCATCCCATGTAGTCCTCTAATTCCACCCCCAGATTAAACCAATAAAATAATTTAGGCCCAGGATTGACACTGGAGTGTAATATATGGAATGGCTGGTCCTCAATACAGGCTTGGGAACCACTAATCATACGGATGATTCGAAATAGGTTAGCTGGCGAGTGGATGCCAAATCTGTTTCGCCACCAGGGGGCTCTCAGGGCACCTTTGGCAGATCACAAATATCAGATTCGAACCCTGATCTGAGTCAATCTGCCCACTGTTTCTTAATACCTGACCAACTGCCCAGCAGGCGGCTCAGTTTAAAACAGTGGTGCAGCTAAAGAGCATCTCTTGAAAAATAAATCAATTCTAAGCACCTGTAGTGCTTAGTAATGAGATGTTTATTAATTAGTAATAAGGTATTTATTAATTAGTAATGAGATGTTAATTAGTTACTGCAGACAAGGAACAAATCACACTTCTTTCCCATGACAGTCCCCCTTTAATTCTATCGACCTGTCCATTGCCAGATGTTTTGCTTCTGATGCATTATGAGACTAATGAACAATCGATGTTGAACAGCAAGGGAAGCATTTCAATACCAGAAATATGATTCCAATTCACTTCTTCAGCTTCGGCTGCTATTTACAATGGACATAACTAATGTTTAAAATGAAGAGCTCTGAGTGTCCAGGTCATTATTATTTATGATATTCATCCTCATTCCAGGTGAACTCTGTTTTCACCTGGTCCCAAGCACATTTAACACTTTTAAAATAACTCATTTTTAATGCCCATCTCACAAGCCATATGCCGGGCCACTACTAAAGGCAGCATCCATATAACTTACGTAAAAAGGATTTTATATAGCCAATGGTGGTGCACGTTTCCTGTTTCTACAGCTCTTAGGTGCTGACGGTTCTTCGAAAATACTACTTTTCCTGAGCTTCAAACCAGAACCCATTTGAAGCATTTTAGCTTCACCTCGACCTGTATCTCCCTCGCTCATATCTACTGTACATGCATGCATACTGTGGTAGGCTGCCGTGCTCATGGAAGGTGTGCATATTTTATTACTACATATTTTTTCTACTGGTTGCACACATCACATGGTCCAAAAGGGGTGGGTTTTTGCACAGCATTGGCAAAGCCCAATGTAAACCTGCTAGCCAACAGAGGCTTCACAGAACAACCTAAAGGGACAAGCAAGGCTGACCCAGGACCGAGGGTTAGGAGCCAGTCCATTTCACCTCCCACAACGAGGGAATCTAAAGCATAAGACATCCAGTTATTTTCTTTTCTGACTTTTCTGTGACCGAAAACACCTTGTTACCGCGAGAAGAAGCTGGCCAGACTCGTTAAAGCTAACAGGAAGGCCACAAATGCGAATATAACAGCTCATTACAACAGTGGTGTTCAGAAGGGTTTGTCTGAACACACAGCTCATTAACCTTGAAGCGACTCTGGAGGCAAAAGTGAGTCTTACAAGGTACTACCCAAGTGTACCTAATAACACGGAGGTGTGTTTAAGGTTTTCTGTATACCTGTTTGTATACAAAGGTGTATATTTGGGGTCAGTTCAAGCAGAAACAGGTTGTCACAAAATGGCTACACACGAAATTTTAAGGATTATAAGGAACATAAGAAAGGTATTGTTTCTAAAAAGCTCTAGCAACATACTGTTTTGCAGGTGCTATTCATAACACCCTAACAAACATAGATTTCATTCATACACTTAAAATCCTCTAAACAGTGATATATAAAAACTATATCACAATATATGAATTCTTGCAAAGTTTAGGAAAACGTGTTATTTTGGGGTCCTGCTGTGTGATAAGTGATCAGTGGGTCCATCACTGGGATTGTGGAAAAATTGAGGAAAATCCCATAGGGAATGGAAAGTTAAGAACCTTTATGTCTCTGACTCTTGCATAAAGAGCTCTGCTACCTCCAGATGAGGCATGAAGTTATAGATGCACTCAGGGTTGGATCGGTCGCTTTGGTGACATCACCCGTCCGGGAGAATGGCGACCAGAGGGTGACAGGCTGTGAGTGGAGGTCTGCTTACAGAACAGGAGTTACCTGCACTTGTATGCTAAGGAGAATCATGTCAGTCAAACTGCAAACAGTATAAACACCAACTATTTATGTTTGGATAATAATGTCTGCTTTGGAAGGTAATTGGGGTCCAGTAATGATTCGGTCAGGCCACAGTGTGTGAAAATACTGTAAACGCTGTGAGCAAAAGCTCAATTAGTTAGTTTATTGAAATAACATGAGAACCTGTAATGCACTGACCTTCCAGGACAAGGCATAGGGAGCTCTAAGTGGGCATCAGCAAACAATCAAGCTTCTGTTCCTGCCAGCACCATTATGAGGCACTGTACACATCAATTACTGGCTATAAACCACAGGATTAGCAGCACACGCATAATCCAAGGCTAAAATACACTGTATCACCAGCACACACACAGTCCAAGGCTAAAATACACTGTATCACCAGAACACACACAGTCCAAGGCAATGATACACTGTATCACCAGAACACACACAGTCCAAGGCTAAAATACACTGTATCACCAGAACACACAGAGTCCAAGGCAATGATACACTGTATCACCAGCACACACACAGTCCAAGGCTATTATACACTTTATCACCAACACACATACAGTCCAATGCTAAAATACACTGTATCACCAGAACACACACAGTCTAAGGCTATAATACACTGTATCATCAGAACACACACAGTCCAAGGCTATAATACACTGTATCACCAGAACACACACAGTCTAAGGCTATAATACACTGTATCATCAGAACACACACAGTCCAATGCTAAAATACACTGTATCACCAGAACACACAGTCTAAGGCTATAATACACTGTATCATCAGAACACACACACTACAAGGCTATAATACACTGTATTACCAGAACACACACAGTCCAAGGCTATAATACACTGTATTACCATCACACATACAGTCCAAGGCTAAAATACAAGGCTAAAATGTATCATCAGCACACACACGCAGTCCAAAGCAATGATACACTGTATCACCAGCACACACACCCAGTCCAAGGCAATGATACACTGTTTCACCATCACACACACAGTCCAAAGCAGGGATACATTGTATCACCAGCACACACACAGTGAAAAAAATAATCAGGGAAATTATAATTCCATCTGGCCTCAATTTTGAGTGACTCATTTAAAATGAGTGACAGATTTATTTTTTATTTTAACAGTCTTCTTAAAGGTTTAAAAAGTGACTGTGAGGCAGCAGTTTGCTGGTGTCAGTTTCAGGCTGCTGGTTACAACGTGTCCGACTGCATGGCAGCCTTCAGCTTTCCCTCTCAAACTGACACTAATGGATACACGTCAGTCTAGCTGGTGCTGACTATTACGCAACAATCGAAATGATTATGCGAGAGGCTTCTCAGCATGAAGGCACTTAGAAACTCCAAAACATTTCACTGGTGAGCCCTGAACCTACGGGGAGGTAGAGTTTCCCCTTGGAAAACTGCATCTTAAAAAGCCAAACACCCTTCTAGTTATATCGCTCATATTGCTAATGGTGCTGATGAAAATACTTTAGTGTTATTTTTATTTTAAGTGTTCTGCACCTTCTGGAGAAGCGTGTCATGACCTCGTTGGTAAGTGATGTTGGTCCCGCTAGGAGATGGGAATCCTTAAATGGCGTGTGTCTTAGCGTGTGGCTTGGAGCGCCTGGACGTGCGCAAACACCAGCCATACTGTTTGTACTCGGGAGACCCTCACCTCTCAGAGTCATCCAGATGCTGAGCTGATGATGTCAGCACATCAGCTGACCATGCACTTCTCCACATGACCGGACAGGAGCGTTTGACATTTCCGTCCTGGGCTGCAGACAGTGACGGGCACATTTCTCAGGCAGTCGCATGCCACATGAAAAATTCTCCAGGGGCACTGGATGAACAACTGACCCTGTGCTCAGGTCCAAAGCTTCACCCTCAGCTCTATATTTGTTTATGTCTTAAAATGTCTTGCTTATGTCTGAAGATGGGATATGTGAAAACTAGCATATTCCAATGTACCTGTTCTCATAATCCTACAAATGGAAAATAAGGTATCATTTCGTGTGGCTCACAGTGGTTTTCCTCCCAAATCCTGTCCAAGCCAGAAGAGAACCGTGGTTAAATCTGAACACCGATGTTAACTCCCTCTAGCACACACGGTTCCAGTAAATGCGGGAGAGTCGTTGTTTACATTAGTCTGTTGAGAACCATGAAGCTGCTGCCTCCAGCCTGACAGCTAACAAAAATGAATGAGACTGATACCCTCCCTGTGCATTTCTCACGCTGGGCAACCCAAGCAGAGCGGCATTAACGGGTGAAGTGACCTTTGACCCCCAACCCCTTTCTGATGGCCGCCGACCTGTCCATGTGCAGAAATGTGAGCCACTCCTCTGTTTTTGCATCAGTGATGAGAACAGCGGCGAAAACGAAACGCGCGTCAAGGATGAGGGTGACATGTGAAACGGCGACCGAGCGACGACGCCAGTGACAGAGTCAGATGAAGAACGGGAGGGGAGCATGCCAAACAAACCTCCTCTGGACATTCTGGTGAGTATCGGTGCTTTTAGCTCAAATTAACGTCGCATATTCTCACCCAAGACACCGCGGACAACTAGGGTCTCCTAGCTTACTTGGGGGTTCAGCATTAAAAGACAAGAGAGATTCCCAAAGGCATAGATTTGGGTATGGATAATATGGACATATCCCTACCGATATTGTGAGAGTACTGTGCGTTTAGAAGGGTGGGCGGTTCGGCATTGATCTGGTCCCTGCCAATGTTGAAACCGCACCTACGACCTTGGCAATTGCTCCTTCGGCCTTTTCTATGCTGTCATGCAAAAGAGACGATGCTGTGTGGACCAAGACTCCCGGAATGGGTCCAAAGAGCTCCCCCACCCCCCCTCCCAAACTTCCATGTACAGCTTCATGCAGTAAAGGTGTGGTTTAGGCTTGGGAATCTTCTATAAAGCCACAAAGGAGGTTCCTTAACAATCAGACTTCCAGTGCTGGTGACTGCCTGAGTGCTGCTGCTTCAAGACATCAGTAACACCCCTTCATCAGCAGCCCCCAGCCCCTCCCCCCACCGCCCACTTTCCAGGCTCTCCTAGCATGACCTGCGTTGTCCTTCAGTGATGAGAGTTGGGATTTCGTGGGGGGAGAGAAGGACCGAAGACATTCTGTTAGTTCCCCTGGAACAGGCAGAGTGCATGTTGGGAAACTGGGAGGGCGTCGCTGTGGGAGGCAGACAGAAATAGTAGTAAATCACAGGCCTGGAAGCGCAGAACAGCATGGGGGGGGGGAGGGGCTCAGACAGAGAGTGAGAGAGCGACTGAGTGTGTGTCCGTTTGTTTGTAAGTATGTGCTTTGACGTGTCTGCGTGTATATGTCACATATGGGTGTGTGGGTATACCTGCTAAAGCTGCTGGGGAGGGAGGGGGGGGGGCACTCCACAACAAAATAGGGGAAGCAAAAACTCACACCACATCAGCTGCGTGTCTGGGAAGGCCGAGGTTTTCGGGGGTGTTGCCGTTAGCTGCATGGATCTCACGCGGGGTCGCCACGGCAACCACATGAAACAATAAGCATGTTTAAAACGCAAAGTCAAGGCTGGCGTTCCAAGGTGCGGGGGAATAGCCGATGCTGCAGACACTCCTCTCCACACAGGCCTTCAAAAGGATGTCGCCGCTTTGACCGAGGCTGGTGCAGAGAATCCGGAAGGTTCCTGCTCTAAGGGCGTCCTACAAGGATGAGCAGAACCATATCCCTCCATTCAAGCCTGGCCGGGAGAGGGGGGGAACGCGGTCCAAACGCATAACTCACCAGGGGAATAGACAGGAGAATGTTCCCAGATGCCAAGTGCTGATTCAAGGCCCCAAATGTAAACAAATGAAGAAAGCATGTCTCTACACAAGGTCCAGAATAAGATAAGAGGTAAGGTAAAACTTTACTGATTCCAAGGGGAAATTCTCAATGATTCTTAGCATTACCTCCATTCATTAAATTTGATTAGATATGATTAGATGAACTTTATTGATCCCCTGGGGGAAATTCTTGTACATACAGCAGTGAGGCACGTGGATCAAAGAAGAAAATACCCTTTAGTGCAAAACGGACGAAGCGTAAAGACAGTACACAGTGCAAGCAAGAAAACATAATGCAACCAAATTAATGAGTACTCAATACACAAACAGAATCATGAAAAACAGAATGTTATGGAATATCACTGAAATAAATAAATATTAGGAAATAATATAAAATGATACATTAGTGATGGTATATGTGTATAAATGGAATGAAAAAGCAGATACCACTGGACTTAAATTATGGCAAAGATGGATTGTTTCCTGTTATGGCTGATGGGGGGGGGGATGTTGGGAGGAGATGCTGTAACATTCTGTTGGCAGCAAGAAGGAAGGATCCCCAGTAGGGCTTTGTAGCGCACCGTAGTGGAATGAGCCAGTGGCCAAAAATGCTCCAAGATAGCGCCCCCTGGAGAGGATGGGCAGATCTATTCATAATATTGTCCAGTTGTACCAACATCCTCTTCTTCCCTACTGCCTCCAGTGGGCACAGGGTCAGTCCCGAGATGGATGGTTAAAGTTTGACCAGCCCTTAGATTAAACATCCAAATAGGAAGCAAGGTCCCGAATGTCCTCCTCTGGTTTCTTTTCTCCTTATATCCAAGGAGCAGGCAAACACCCGAATCAAGCTTGTTAGCAAGCTTCGAACCAAACTCCTGTTCCGTATGCCAGGAAAGCCACAAATACGACAGAGTCACTCAGGTAACCTCACACCATATCGAGTTCAGGCAGGAATCATCTGTTCAATTCCTGTCCAATTCATCACATTTCTTCCCAAAGCCTTGGGGCTTCCTTGCTCACGTGACGGATTTAAAACACAGTCCTTGTTGTACCATTCTTCAGTTACTTAGAGGAGAACATCGCAAATGATGTAACTAAGTTTTAATAAAATGTTATAGAACATATTCTTAATGCTCTGAACAATGTACCTCAATATTTGTTTAAATACATCCCTGCTTTGTTTGGGATGGTTTTGTACTTCAGTCCAAAAATGTGCAGTTAGCTAAGTTGGTGTTTCTGTATCACCCGAGGTGTGATTGTGTTTGTGAGTGTATGTCCTGTAAAGGACAGACATCCCACCAAGGGTGTCCTCTGCACTGTATCCAGTGTATCCTGGGATAGGACCCCACTTCACTGTGCCCAGTGCATCTTGGGATAGCCCCCGCCTCACTGTGCCCCCATACTGGATACTGGAAATCTGAAATATGCACATGTGTAAGAAGAAGGTAATTTAAAATGTCTGCCATAAGGAAATTAAATGTCTTAGCAGTTATAAGCTGCTTGGAGGTCATCAACAACGAACTTTAAATGATATATTCTACAAAAAAACAGGCACATCTGTGAGCGCAGGCACATGCACATCATTAAAACTGATTATGAATTCCTGACTGATTGAATTTGCATATCTTGCTGAAATAATTCAAAGTGGGTCACTGAAGACGAATTCCTCAACTGTTTTTAATTAAACTGAACTACCATGCAAAACTCTAATCAAGAACCATCCTTTTTTTCCTCCCCTAGCTGATTCCATTTAAAAAAAAAAAAAAAAAAAAACACAAGCAAGAACTTCCCGGAAGAAATGACCCTCTTGTGATGGTCATTACCTACAACGCAATGCGGTAGGTGCATTTCAAAGCGGGTTTTCGATTTTGCTTCGTGAGGCGGGAAGGTGGTCAGCGGGAATGTCCAGGTAGCGTTAGCTTGGATTCAAAAATATATGTTATGCAAACTTACTAATTAATAAGAGCCTTCAGGCAAATTGTCTCTGCACCTGAGCTTGTGACCCCAGGCGACTCCAGCCCGCGCAAACACCTGTGAAGAGCCCTGCAAAGAGTGCTGTAGCCTGAGCTGCATCCTGCAGACACTTCCTAACACTCAGGCCCTCGATGGGAGTAGCTCCTATTCCACTAGTAGTACGTTTGAGATACACTCTAGACCCATATATCCCGCGATTGTGACAATGAGACAGTATCATTTGATCCATGCTGGATAGAACTTGAAAGACCAGAATATGGCTGAGCTCCAGTGTCACAGCTGGGGGCTTTATCTTCTTAGCCAAGCCTGCAAACATCATGTCAGTTTGGGGGAAGAAGGCAAGATGACTCCCGGGACTTACCAGAACCTGTTTGCTCTTAATCTGCAAGTCACTTTTTGAGCGCTAAAGTCATGAATGTGCACATAAAGTAGGAGGAATTTAGGTTCATATATATTCAGTACCGTAATCTTCTTAGTAGCTTGCTTCTCAGAATTCCCAGGGTTTCCGGATAATGTGATTTCTGTGACCTTCTTCTCTGGCCGTCCCAGAGCATACGCAATGCCTCAGGTACCTTATAGGGAGTGCTGTTCCTTATCACGATGCATTATCTCTTAAGTATATCAACAGAAGCAGATAATTAAGGAGAATATAGGGCCATTATCTGTTACTTTACTTACTGTCTGAGCAGAGCAAATAAAGATTTGCCTGGCATTAACTGCAAGCAACCGGCATGCTGATTTAGCTACTGAAAATTCAAAATTCCTGTTGTACTAAAAGGACAATGGTAATTCAAGAAAGGTTGCAATAATGCATTCAGGATACACATAAATAGTTCTGATTAACCTGCATAAATTCAATAAATATTCATTGGTGTAAACTGATAAACCATTATGCATTCACTTTGTATCTAGACCTTATGTAAGTATACAATATATAAATAATTTATGGTACCAGAAGGGTCCATGTTAGAGCGAGGCGGGAGTTCGACCATCCATTTGGCGTTGTGGTGACCGGGAGCCAAGACAGAACCACGTACAGCAGCCAGAACCCGACCAGAACCACGCTGTGGTTAGGGAAGAAGCAGGGCTAACAACAGTGGAAAGCACGGGTTGTAACTATGTTCCTGGGTTTTAATGCTTCACAGAAAGGGCGTAAATCTGTTCAAATGTGAGGACGGGGACTGGAGAAGCCAGACCAGACTCTTATTCTGAACCCTTCCGCTTGGCTGCTCACTCCAATAATACTGGGGCTTTGAAGCCACCACACTCGAGTCTTTCATCATCCAGCGTTTTGATTGGCTTCTGTCTGCATCGCTTGCCCTCTGTGGCCCATGTGACAGGCAGATTTTGGATTTAGCTGCCACTGCTGTTGATCTGACACTAATTCCCACTCGTGTAGATTTAGGGCTCCCTGGAGATGTGCGGCGTGTTTAATTTTTTTATTTAACAATTAGGTTATAGCTGCCACACTTCACCTCGTGCGGTAGGAGTGAGGCAGGTTCCAGGTGCCTGGGAATTTTTCTGCACGTGTCGCAAGGCTGCCAAACGAATTAGCCCACCATGCAGATTAATCCTGTGCAAAAGCATCAGTCACTAAATGCCATAATGCAACAAAGTGCACATGACAGGTGTAAGAGAATCTCCTGACCTGCTAACAGGAAGCCCTTTAGCACACATGCTACCTTCAGCCATACGAGATTCTGTAATTGGACAAGTGTGATGGAGCCTGGAGGGCGTCAGGCACCAAACGGCACCCTCCGTTTGTCCTAGAAAGCAGCTGAGCCTGTCCGAGGTTCCCTCCCCCAGCGCCCCGGGAAAATTGTGGAATAACAAGATAGGAAGCCGATTAGCCCCATCTGACAGTCAACAGCCTGGGAATTCCCTCGTCGCTGGAAATGCCTCTTATTCTCCACAGGTATGTCAGCTGTAAGGGGTAAAACAATTTTACATCATTACCTACATCTATATACGTTACCGGTTTGGCAAAACCTCACCTACTTCTGTATCATCCAGTTATCTCAAGTCCAAGAGCCTTTAGTTGGGTTTCACTCAGGTCCAATACAATGGACCTGACACTCTCTACCATCAAGATTTCCAGCACATCCTACCTTACTGAATTTACAACGAAGTGAGCTGGGACAGGTAGGTATGGCTGAAGTCCCATCTTCTGGTTTTTCGACATTTAAATGAGAGCTTCTGCCATTGTTATCCCCTCAACCCCATTCATACCCCAGGCATAATCAAACGACCACTATCACATGTTTGTTTTGACATAAACAGAAATATAATTGTGAAACAACGCTGGTACCAAACTGCCAACGAAGAAACCATGGTTGGACCCAAAGTTTTAACCCCAGAATTCTCTCCCAGGCTTTACCTCCTGGCGAAAGGTCAGCGATGCCTTGCCACCTGGTTCGTGACGAAAGAGTGCCCATCCAATGTCTGCCCAAAGCGGCCACGGTTAATACGGTGCTACTGCGGTAATAAACAGCAAGACAGAGGAGCTCATTTAATACCAGACATGCCTCTTCAGACAACTCTCTTTATCGCAAAATGTTGCATCCAGGGAAAGTAATTCTATAATTAAATGGGCTGTTTAAGTTAATTACAATATAATAAAAGCAATGCCTAGTGGCCTTGTTAGTGGTGTATGGCCATATTTCACAGTCACGCTGTCTGCATGTTCCTAAAGCAGGCTGAGGAGACGGTAATTAAGACTGGCGCGCAGACGATAATTCACCTAAACAATCCTGCTGAACGGCACCTCCTCAGACATTTTCACTAAAACGGCCTCACAGATTTCATCAGACAATAAAGCTACGTTCTACTGACATTTTCATCCTAAGCCACAATTTTTAAATGCACTCATACAGTCTACAAAGTTAGCTGCTTCCGAGTTCAGCCCTTTGCTTAAGGGTATAAGTACAACAGCGGTCGCGCAGGAAGCTCGCAGCGAGCTTACATCTGATCCGTCGCACTAACGGGCAAGAAAATGGTGCAGGAAACTGTGAAGTCCATTCTCACACCTTGGCTCTGAGCTGTGGCAGGCAGCCAGTGGCAGGTGGCTGGAGCCGACAGACTCACCTCCTGACACCAGGATAGACGCACCAGAATGTTGTGAGTTCGATTATGTAATCAGCCGCTTAGTGCATTGTGATGAGAAGGGCGCTTGTGAATGTGCTCACGTAAGGCTTCTCCAGTTTGCCATTTAAACGCTCGCAAATATCAATACATTCGTAATCACATATTCAAGATCACAGTGGTCATATATATATATATGTGTGTGTGTGTGATTGTCCCCAAAGTGTAATAAAACCTGAAATTTCCCTACTTTTGGGCATGTTTTGAGGACCCCATTTGGATAACCTCAGTTTTATAAAAATCTGTGAATGCAATCAAAAAAGCGAAAATGCCAAAAGTGTTATATTTGGGTTGGGTACTTATATGGTTAAGGTTAGGGATGGGTAGGGGTTAAGGGTGTTGTGATTGGGATTAGGGTTTTTCCCATAGAAATTAATGTACGGTCCTATTTAGTGTGTGTGTGTGTGTTTGTGTGCTTGTGTGCATTACAGAGGGGTTCAGAGCTGCCTTACTGAGCTATTATTTTGGCAGACATGGTCTCCCTGTTAGCTCTAACGAATCTGGCCATTCTCCTCTGACTTCTCTCATTAACAAGGTGTTTTCGCTCATAGAACTGCCACTGACTGGATGTTTTTTTTTTTTCGTTGTTTGTTTTGTTTATTGCACCATTCTGTGTAAACTCCAGTCACTACGGCGTGTGAAAATCCCAGGAGGGCAGCTATTTCTGAGATGCTGGAACCACCATGTCTGGCACCAAAAAGATACCACGTTTAAAAATTGCCTCTTAGCCGTTCTAATTTTTAGCCTTACAGGAACTGAACCTCTTGACTGTGTGCTGTATGTATTCAAGCGCAGCCACGTGATTATCTGTTCGTTAGAGCAGGCCATTCGCATTGACAGGCGGGTGTATCTAATTAAGTTGCCACCTGTGCGTTTTTTGGGTGCTGGTTGTGCTGTGGTACCAAGCCTTCTGACATGGCCAATCTTAATCTGGCACCTTGAGAGCTGTGTAACACCCTGCCAGGTGTACTGGAGAGGTTCTGTGCTTCTCAGCGCATGTTCTGGCCCACAGCCACGTGCCCGTCAGCCAGCCGGCTGACCCGCTAGTACAGCTGGGTCCATGAGGTCCCACTCATTCTGTAAAACTCTTAGAATATGCCGGTTCAAGTGGCAGGCCCAAGTTCGGGTGACTGATTTCAGTACGTGGCCTGCGTTTGGCGTTGCCCATGTGACACCACAATAAGGGCCTGCCTGACACAGAGCAATGAAAAGAACCACAGACATAGGATTTATTCACTTTCAAAGCTGACACACTTGTCCAAATAAGCTTACAATGCTTACAATGCAATTCATACAGAGGCTCCTTAATTTAGGATGGTTTGACTTGACGATGGTGTGAAAGCGATGCACATTCAGTACTCAGCTTTGAATACGGATCTGTTCTCGGCTAGTGATGTCTGATATCAGTATAATACTTCCTACTGATGCTGGGCAATGGCAGCATCCAGGCAGCCATGGTTCCAGTCTCTATAGTGATTGTAAGCATCTCATGCAGTGTTTAACAATGTATCATATGGTGGTTGTACATCTCACCTGAAGGGCGGCACCATTTTAACAGCACTGAGTCCCCATCACTGCACTGAGGTCTACACAGACCACAGGATGGGCTAACCTGCTGTCCACACCAACACCTCTTCCAGCAGCAACTAAGCTTTCCTAGTTGGTCTCCTATCCAGGTACTGGCCAAGCCCAAACCAGCTGAGCTTCAGGTGGATTACCAAGCCTGAACTGCAGGTGGTATGGTTACAGTTAGGCTTCCATTTATGACATTGATGTTGGCAACAGAAGCATCCTATAAAGGCTTCACCATACATGGTCGATTAATTATTCCTAAAAATGTTTGAACGGTTTTTTAAAAAATGACATGACGTGGTGGGGAAGTTCATATTTAAGTTGAGCAACACGTGATTTGAGGAACCAAAGGCATTTCTAATTCACCTACCCGAAGTGAGGTAATCTGGATGCAGTGTCCCCCTTCGCCACGCACCCGGCTTTGTCGAAAAAGAAAGCAACACCTTCATGCATAGTTAATTCGGACCTATGTGACTGAACTGCAAACAAACAATTACAGACGACTGCGCCTTAGCCGCGGCCACTGAATCAACTTTTTTGCTCTTGGGTTGTCATGGAAACAAGGATGTCGGGTGGCAACAGATTCCCAGACCTTTTTCATCTACTCGATCTGAAGGTGTGCCTCGCTTTGTGAACTGGTGCATGTGTGCGACGGGAATACGCGGCGGCGGCACCGCGGTCCGCCGGGGAAGGCTTCCGGAGCGGCCTTCTCTGGCCAAACCCGCCTGGGCTGTGTGGGAGATGGGAGTGTACGTGCTAAATGCCGGATTCCTCAGATCAGTCTTAAAACAACTGCCACCCGCCATCAATTCCGACCCCAACTGGCCTGCCCGCAGTTAACTATCTGACACTAAATCATCGCCGTCCTTTCATATTCGCAACTCCCAAGCCGCTTGTCAGCCCCACGCACCCGGAGAACGGGGCGCTGTTAAGCAGAACAACTTCCAGATATTAACAGAAAAAATACTCATGCGGGGAACGCTGGGAGAATGGAGGTCAGGAACTATCTGGTAGCTAGCAGTCCCAGGAGGGGGGCCCGATATAGTACCCTTGAGTAAAGTGCTTAACCGGGGGGGCTCCGGTAAAACACAGGACTGCAAAAATAGATACAAGTGGAAACATCTGCGGGTGTAGGAATGGGATACTGCAGCATCCTGCACGGAGAGCCGCAGCCTTTCTGTCCCGCCGTGGCACGCCTCCTCGCGAGAGCCAACCCTCTTCACACCCACGGGCAGCTGGGGCACACTGAGCCGGAATCTAGGCCTGGCATCCCTTGCCGCGAAGGAGTCACGTCTCCAGGGGATCACCGGGGAGCTCCGATGCTAAACAGCGCGCTCCGAAAGCTGCTCGGAGCGTGCGGATTTGCGATTAGGATGGCGGCGGTCCTCTGTGTGCCTGCACTCTGCACTTTCCATGTTCATTTTTAGGGGGACACTGAAATGAGGGGCAACAGAGGAGGGCTGGTTAAAATGTGGGATCTGAAAGGTATCTCTGGGAAGATTTGGAATGCCGGGAATACTGCCAGTCTGCAGGCATGCACTGTTAATGCTGTCATATGGATCATGCCGCTGCATTAAAACTCCTCATCAATGCCACACAATGCTAGACTGTGCTGCATAATACTAAGCAGTATTCCGTTGTCTAAAATCAGTGTTCATTCGTTCTTCCTTTTTGTCTTCATATATATTAACGAATGAGGGAGAAAATGATAAATATCAAACAGTTCCTAATTCTTGACCAACAGTTTATCTACAAATAAAGGGTTTTGACACTATTGTCTAATCAGTCGTTTCCCTCGAGGGAGTGATCCGCAGGCGATTAATTGGAATATCTGTGTGGATGTTTACGGTGCTGCTGATCTCGGCGGCTCGGAGGAGAAGAAACCCCAGAAGGTTTTTTCCTGTGGGCCATCAGATCTGAGGAAGCGCAGGCAGCTCACTTCAGCTCTGTCACCACAACCCCCAATACTGAGCCCCGACTTCCCGCGCTGCATTTCAAAACCATACGCGTTGACGGAAATGCCAGCTGTGGAGGTGTCTACGCGTGCCAGAGAGCCAGAATCTGATGCTGATCCCCGGAGCACATCTCGGAGACATTCATTCATTTTTCTCTGCACAATATGCTCAGAGCAACAAAAACTGAGATAAATGAGAGAAACTGTTTGGGAAGATGTCAGTGGTAAAGCTGGTGATATATCATTCACAAAAAACACATGAATATATTTTTAAAAACCAATTTAAGAATGCACACCGTGCTGAGATAATTTGCTCATAGAATTTGACAAGAAAATGAAGTATGAAAATAAGCTGGGTGAGGAGCTTCAGGGTCTGAAAAGTCTGCCTTGCCCTCACAAAAATAGAATCATCTTCAGACTATACAGGCTTTTTCAGTTTGACTATTCAATCAAGCCACTGATAGCACCCAATACAATTTTTTGCACTTGAAAATCTGGTTTCATAGTGACAGTGACAATGTCTAGTAATTGCTGATGCAATTATATGCCGCATTATATGTGTTCAATGCACCTCACAAAAAAGTGCAGTGCAGCCGTGCATTCTGACTAGAAGACTGATGACAAGATAACTATGATGTTTCCACCCCCTCCTAATCACATTTTGCAAGCATTGATTTCGAAATTCACTAAACAAACACAATGTGATCTAGTTAAATGGCCTTTGGCATCTCATCCCAGAAAAGGCAGATTCAAAGGCACTTTGAGCTAGCGTCAACTCAATTCCTGCCCTTTTTTCTTAAATGGACCCCGCCCCCTCCACCCCCAAAAGGATCATAACCGGAATTGGCTTTGTTTTGCCAAGTACTTTACGTCAACAAGGAGCTGGCATGTTTTGTGCCAAGGCACACGGAGGCACGGATATGTCTTACAGGATACGGGGTTTACGTGCCACGAAGATGAAGAACTTGCAGCATGTGCTGATTTGCTTTATGAGACCCAGTGCAGATTCCACAGCATAATCAGAAGCCTCAGCTCAGTTGTGAAACGCTGCTTTGAAAAGTGATTGGAGGGGCGCTTTCGGCTAGTCGCGCACTCCACTGGATTTTCAAGGAAGTTTCCGGCGGCATTAAAAACAGACACACCACCTGAATAAAACAGACATCAACAAACAAATGGACTGGAAGCGATGCACGGAAACCCCCCCACACACGTGTGGATTGTACGGATTTGCGCGAGCACAAGTCGGTCTCCCTTCCGCAGCCACGCCGGGGCCTCACCTGCCGATGAGCAGGAATTCTCCCGCCACGCCCAGGCGCCGCATGGCCATCAGCAGGCCACGGACAGTCATGCCCTCGCAGAAGCAGACGACCACGCGCGCCTTGGGCAGTCGCTCCCGCAGCTTCCGTAGAAGACGATCGAACTGCTTCTCGCCAGCGTTGCTGTAGATCTTGTCCGAGTGGGCGATGCACAGGCCCTCCAGGGAGGCCATCTCCTTAAATGCCTCCATCCCGCTCTCCCCATAGTTGCCTGGGTGAGGCACAGAAATATTCAGCGGAATTATTACCCTTTAAACAGGAAAGCCATGTCAGGGAATTAAAAGCAAAATGTCTCTCTGTCCAGTGTCAAATGTTTATGTTTTTTGTGCTTTGGCAGTTCTAAAAATGTCAATTATGCCTTTGGGGTTTAATTGAGGAGTTTGCATATTCTCCCTGTGTACTGTAGGTTTGATCTCCTGCTACACTGCTTTCCTCCCCCAGTTCAAGGGCAGGGGGCTGAGTGTACTGGTGCTTCAAAATTACGTGTCTGTCTACTCTACAACAGACCAGCACCCTGTCTATGGCATACCCACGCCTTGTGCCTCATTTGGCCTGGGACAGACCACAGCCCCCCCCCCCACCCGACCCAGTACTAGATAAGTGGTTAGATGATGGATGGATTGAGTGAAGCCATCATTCAAGCCATCATTGTTGAAACACAGAAATGGTGTTTTCCATACGTAGTACACTCATGATTTAGACATTGTAGTCATCGATTTTGATTTCCAAACCAGAATATGTATCACATCTTACAGAAACAGCTGAAATCGCCTCATAAGGACACTCTGCAGAACACTGTCAAAACGTTCTGGATACGTTCAAAGACCTGGTTGTGACTGTAGACTTCTTCCTGTGCCTTTTAAAATGGATAATAACAAGACTGATTCTAATGGTTTAATGCCCCAATTCATGTTTCTCTTCTTACAAAACCAGGAACATTTGCAGGGATTTACTTGAGGCTTCACTCACAACATATCTTTTCTGAACGTCATAATTTGGCGGGGTGTCAGAGAAACCATTCCTGCTTTCAGACGTCGGAAAGCGGCTCGAATGCTCGGAGCCGTTCGGATGCATTTTGCCCGTGAGCCTTCCGGCAGCGCGCTGTTCCTCTCAAAACATCAAGCCCCTTTTACCCGACCGAGCACTTGTCAGCAGAAGCTACACCGGAGACAGCCTGTCACATCCCTGACTCTGATGGCTGAGTGACGGGACCCCGCGAGGACATCAGCAGCGGTTGTGACCGCTGGCGGGCCACATCCCTTCTCTCCACATCTAGAGTGCGAGGAGCGGAGTACCACTGCTGCTTACAAGCTGACGGCACAATGGCGGTAAACCTGTGCTGGTAAAGCGACAACCTACAGTGATAAAAAATGTAATAATAATTCAAGCAATACTGGCTACTACAGCACTACGAGCATTTCTGCTACAACCTTCTGTAAAAGGCCTACAGATATTTAAATGTTTGTGACATATGTCAAGGTGCTTGCTCACTATCACTGCACTGTGCACTGTGGTTTGTGTGTGTGGGGGGGGGGGGTGAGAGAGGCATGCTTGCTTTGATTTCTCTGCAGTCTGAATATCTGTACAGTTACAACTTTTGAATCGCACTCAGGTTTCTGTCGCAAACAGTGAAATTACACTGTTGTACACTCTCTCCCTTTTCTGTGTGAGTGCTGCATTGAAATGTAAATATATTTAAATATTCACCTTTACAGAAGGTAAACAGAAGGAAAGCCGCTTTACTGTGCCTTACCGCTTTACCCATTCGTGGAACTGGATGTTTTACAAAGTTTCTCTAGTTGATGGGCTCACACAATACTGTTCCTTTGTATGCCCCATTATATGTAACACTGTCAAATGAAATCAAACGCAATTTCAGTGCATGTCCAGGCATATAAGAGCTCCTCTTTCATGTGACATTTTACTCATGATGTACTGCGCTTGTTTGACCTGATAAGTAGAGCCCAGTTCATTAGCAGAAGTCCTAGCATTTGTCTTAATGTTCTCAGGTGATTGTATTCAATTTAGACGGCTTACACGGTTGCTATGAGCAACTGGCACAAGACCCATCTCTAAGTGTCTGGGCTGAAAGTGTGCTCTGCAATTTTATCACAACGCTATTCAGAGACATTCAGACTCCGCAGTAAATGTCAGTATCGCTGTTACAGTTATTCATATTATAATAGCTGCAAGATAATGTCAACAGACGTGCGAAGTCGGAAAGGTAGGTAGCGAAAACTCTCAAATAGCGAGCTCTTGTCTTTGCGACTGCTGAAACCTGGACCCTTTGAGATCAAGGTCGTGGTAAATTGGTGTCTGTGACTGGTTTATAAATCCCAGCACCGCTCTGATGTTTCACTCCCCCCTTCACTCAGTCGGTCTCCCTCTGGATCCCCCTCCCTGGTACCCAGCGTCCTCTCCTCCTCGGCTAGCGTGCAGTGTGCGTCTCTTCTTCGATGCTGTGTGCTCTTTAAACGCTGCATGTTAATGGCGTGGAGCACACACCCACCCGCTCCTTTCAACACGGCGCCAGGGTCTTCAGACTCCAGGAGGCTTCAAAGGCGAGCAGCGCTCACCGCAGATTAAATAAGTTCCTGAAAACCGCGGACCGCGAGAGTTAATAAATTAATTAAGGTCTTCCCAGCTATGCAAATGCAGAAATGGACTTCCCTCATTATTTTTAATGGAATAAAATTAGCATCGAATTAAACATTGTGTGAGAGACCTGTGACGGCTGATTAAACCCATGATTTGGTTCCCCGGAGTGCGAATCAACAGACACTATGTTCAATGTGCGCGGCTCCTACGCGACGTGCGAGAACTTCAAAAATATATATAAAAAAAAATGATGCCATTTGGGGCGGATTGTCTTTTCTCTCGGAGAAAAAGGGGTGTCCGGCGGTCACACCTGCGTAACGAGCACTCGAAGCCACACAGCTTGTCAGCTATATTTAGATGAACATTATTGAACAGCGTACGATACTCCGCAGCCAGCGCATACGCTAAGCGCACGGTGCAGGCTGATGCTTTGCTGCAGACTGGGTAGGGACGGCCGCGGTGGAAAGTCGGAATGAAACATAACCGTGAGAAACCTACTCTCTGTTCCAGGAGCCGATGTAAGTGTGAATAAATGCGTGCTCCATACAGAACACGCCTCATATTGTGTTAAGGCTGTAAAAACACGATCAACACACTGAGCCGGTAAAACCCATGATATTTTAGTCAGTTTTGTGGGTGGATTAGAAGCAATTATGTAGTAATAACAAAAATAGGAGAACGCAGAGTTTTTTGTGCTGCAACCTTGTCTGTTGGATCACTGAACAGAGACTGTTTCCTGAAATGTTAGTCCTCGCCTCGCCTAGCATGTCTAAACGGAGCGCCTGAAATACAGTTACCCACCAGAGGAGCACGTTTCCCACCCCAGCTGGAGTGTGACTTCAACAGCACAACAGGCTAGATTGTTGATTCACTATGCTATATACAAACATGACAATAGTATTTACGCCCTATACTATATACTAAGCAGGAGTATTTATCTGAGTGCATGATACACTCCGTTTAGTTCACTTCTACTGATTATTGCTGCCATGCATATTCGAAAGAACCATTCCACTGTACTACTGTCATTAATTTAGCATTTATTCTAATACATACCAAGTCCACTGGCATACATATATTATCTGAATTATGTATCCTATGGCATTAATCTAGACCTGTATGTCTATAGTAGTATTATATACTGTATACTTTACTGTGCTCTGGAAGTATTCTTTTCAGCCATATTGCACATCGGTCTTTGACATGTATTTACTTTAGTAACTTTAGCGCATTGTACCCGTGCCCAGTATCCACTGTACAGCATATTTGAGTCTTAAGTAGCTTACTTAGTCCACATGCCACTGTGAAGGCGCATTCGGTATGTATTCAGATCGGGAGCTCTGACACACTCTGACGTGTTAAACTACGCTCTCTAGCCATTTTTCTCCTCATTTCGCCTAATTAAAATGAATAATTATAACTCTTGTAACAGCTTAATACGCTTAATTCCCTTGCGTTACAGAGATGAAGGTTATTTGAGGAGACCAGTTTTAAGATCAGGGACGTTCTGCTCACCTACAGTGGCTGCGTCTTAGAAAAGTTTTACCCTGAGCCCAGACCTCTGATTCCATGGGCAACATTCAAGATTTGAAAGCGGACTTAGGTGTGTCGCACGCCAATTTCACCGTCTATCTGTAACATTTTAAGTGTGAGAAATGTGTTTATGTCTGATGATAATGTGCGTAGCATGTACTTAAATATGAAAGAGCTCTGTAACGCTGATAAATTATAAATTATGTGTAACACATCGTACATTGATACAGGGTGATTTTAAAAGTAAGAGTTAAAAATAGCATCTATTGTGTAAAGTAATTATCTACTCCTCCAGTGATTTTAGATTAAATATCGTTACAAGTGTAGAGTGGATTCCTCGAAAAACCATCACTGGATTTGTATAGGCAACGTCATAAAGCGGAAAAAGTTATCAGTTGTGTAACACTGGTTCATCTAGGGAACGGTAAAAAAAAAAAAAAAAAAAAAAATTAGTGACAGGCATCTGGTCACACATGGGCGTTTAGATGTTTTTGAATGAAACCACAACGGCGGGTCTGTAACCAAACCCGTCATGCTGAGTATAAACAGCGATGCATTCTCATCGATCAACAGCGACTTGATTCATCCCACCCAGTTTATTCCTGACATACACCCTCTGTATCCTAATAGACTTCAATAAAAGTTACTCATGTCTCAGACGTGCTCATGCCTCGGCAATGCGTTGGCATTTCCGAGGCGTCTTACCTTCGGTGTGGACAGCAGATACGTATGTCCAGTTGTATCGCTTGACTATGTCCACAAGCGCCCTCGCCTGAAGGGTGTCCGAGGGCACGACTCTCAAAAAATATTTGAAGAGGGTTTTATCGCTGAGGTCGATGCTGGTCGCTGAATAGGCGATCTGGGGGATGTTGAAAAGCTGCAGCAGATTTTGAACTTGGATGGCCACCGAACTGGAGCCGGGACCGATCACGCCGGCTATGGGCTTCTTGGACGCCGGAAGATCTTTCAGAGGCGTCCCGTCTACGCATGTCTTGGAGCCGTCCTTGTCGTCCCGTTCAGAAACTAGCGAATCCCGTATAAACTCGATACTTTGTTCCAGTGCCACAGATGAATGCCAACAGGAGTCCCTAATCTCACAGCCCAAGCTGATGTTAGGTAGGAGGTTCGGATCCGAATTGATACGGTCCAGAGTATGAAACATCGCTTCCACCCTTTGGATGCCGTACTGTTCCCGGACTTCCCCGCATTTTCTCTCGGCAACCTTCTCGGCTGACGGTTGATGATGGACGGAAAAAAGGGCTCCGATAATTATATCTCCATTCATTCTTGCTACGGATCGGGACACGGATCTAGGCACCACTGACCTTTCATGTATGTTACTGGCGCAAGCATATATATCAAAGCATACAGCAGGAAACAAAATCAATGTTATCAGATTCATTTTAATACTCCACATTGCTTCAAGGCTTTTATCTAAATTTGCATAACATCCGTCTGTCGAAGCTGATTATCAAGGTCGTTTTACTTTAGATCCAGATTCGAAGTAACCATGCTTTGCGAAAAGAATTTCCCAAAGTTTTAAAATACCTGCTGAAAAAAAGACGGTATTAGCATTCTGAAAACGAAAAAGAATAGTACATGAATGTATACAGATTTAACAGACGTTACGGTAATATCAAACGAAAAATACGACGTATACGTCTTAAAATATAAAACTTAGACTTTTCTTACAAGTAAAGCGTGTTGGTCGAAAACATGCATGATGAATATTCAGTAAAGCTAATAATCGCTTGGCACCAAAGTTAAACTTCATCTATAATGCAGCATTTTAACGTATAAATGGTATTAGCTGTCTGGTATAGATGGATTTATGTTGTGGTTTTATTTGTAAACCACGTTTGAAACAGCTTAACACATGTATCAAGGCACACTTCACCATCCTACGATCTCGTACTTAAAAAACGCAGTGATTACTAGGTATTTTAGGAGATATCGTAATGATGTCGTTCTCCTTCTGCTTGCTCGAATGAGTTGAAAGGCAGGTTTCAGCACGCTGGACAGCGATATATATAGACGTCAAACACAATACTCATCCAAATAAGCATAAATCCGTTTACTACAGGTAAAGCGTGCCTAAAATAAAAAATAGCATTGTTTAGGGCGAAACTAAATACAGCAAAATCAAATATCTATATGTACACGTCAAAAGTAAGCACGGATTTACAGTTACCAGTCTGTCGTCACCACTGTTGCTATCGTGAAACACTGGAAATGAGCTGATCACAAAACGCATTTTTTGACTGAACAATATATTTAAATCCGTCATCCTAGTGAAATGAATTAAGCATGCGTTACGATAATGTGTGTTAACAACGCTGAGCCAACCCATCAAACAATAGTGATCAATTTCCACTTCCAGTAATTCAGTGGCACCATTTGCAGTCTGTGGCGGCTTGATTGATCACAGTCGAGGAAATAATAAATATCTGCGATACCAGCGTGGAGCGGTCCGTCCAGGCAGTGAATTGCTGCCAGATCGGTGTGTGTTAACGCGCCGAGGAGACGCGCGTTTCTGAACCGGTGCATGAACTTGGACATACCTGCATCGGAGAGACATCGCCCGCTTCTCCGTCTTCTGGAGCGCCCAGTCCTTGTCTAAGACACTTTCTGCCGTTTCTGCCGCTGGATGAGCGGATGATTTCTCTCTTTTTTTTTCTCCACAGTGAGAACGCGAGTGCCCCCCTTCTTTGTCAGTAAATCACTACATCAGAAAAATCGGGTCACAGAAACTGCAGAGTGTCCCCGATATAAAGGAAGGACGTGCGTACATCTCTGTGAAGAGGAGAGCAATTAAAAGCCGGAGACTCCTGCCAAGTGTGCGCGGGTGAAATGGGAAAGCGGAGGCTACAGGTCCGCTAAGACAAAAGGCCCCTCAGATTTCGACGAATCTCATGCGTGATGGCCAGGTCTGCAGAACAGTTAGATTGGTGGTCGTCTGTGAAATTGCTATCTTAATCTATTACCGTAAATTTACCCCACCGATATAGTCTTGCTGCAACAACCTCTTTGGCCCCACCGACTTTATCGTCGGCGAAAGTAAAACCTTTTAAAGAAAATTCAACGTAATACCGCGGTTTAATCTGTAGGGATTAAAAACTCGAGAGGGACCTGATACTGTGCTATGTGAGGAACTATGCAAAACCGCCCTCTATCCATTCTGACTCGGGGCCCCTCTCAGGCCTGCCACCTCTATAATTTCGACCTTAATGATAAACGTGGAGAGGTGCAGCGTGCCTGGCGGATTAAATGAGATTTATCGGAGCAAAGGCTCAGTCCTTAAATACTAGATCCACTTCCCTCAGCCACAAGTGTATTAGTTTAAAACTCCCAAGCAGACATTTACATTATATTGTGCATGTGTATATATTAAACTATAAAACCCTCACCTGGAGAAGAGATGGGAAATGAGATTAAATGTGTATATTTTGTTATATATTATCATACTTATATTATTAGCATACTTATAAATATAGGAGCAAAAATAGTGAATGTTAGATTATATAAATAATCGCTTGCATTGATTGGACTGAAGTTATGCAAAAGAAAACATTCTTTTGTACTCTTAATTGCACAGGAGTTAAGACATATCAAAATACCCATAGACTGATGATAAATAATGTTGGCAAAATCACAGGGCAGCACAGTTAGGGCAGCTGTCTTAGGGATCTGCTTTGCATCTGTTCCCACAAGACCCCTTCTCCAGGTGTATTGGGGTGGGGGGCAGCATTCCCATTCCGAGCAGAGCCCCGACACACATTTCCTTTTGTCCTCCGAAAACGCAGACGCAGCCAATGCTGCCTCTCTCGGCTACCTGCAAACCACCCCCACCCCGTTTCCCCGCCCGCCCGCCCGCACACCCGCCCCGGAAGCAGAGGGCAGCAGGCATGTGTTCCTCTGATTTCACACCCCCACCGATTCACTCGTTTTTTATTCTGCAACTCACATGGTGCCCCATCCCTGCTGCACCTGATGGGCGGAAAAGAATCCACCCCCACTTCACTATACTGGCAAGAGGCATACAACCCTGACC